>PVJH01002764.1:0-159361 GCA_004026705.1 Nesogale talazaci
GTGGTGGTGGTGGTGGTGGTGGTGGTGGTGGTGGTGGTGGCAGAGAGGGTGACGTGTAGAGAGGGAATGGGGTACTAACCAACCCAAGGGGAGCATATAGTTTATACCTCCACGGGGAAAGAGGGACCAAACTTAAACCCAGTGTTCCAGGATGTAAATGCAGTGTGACAGCACGAAGTGGGGAAAAAGTGGAGGTGACTGAGGGCCCAACCCTAATCACAACCACATGGACAGCAGAATCTTTCCAGGGGAGTTTGCTTTGGCGGTCAGCACTGAAGCTGTAACTTGGAGAGTGAGACATGCCTGATCTGAGCACATGAGAACAAATGAAGGGGCAGGAAGTGAGAAGGGAGTGCATCCTGGCCCACCCAGCCTTGAAGACGATATTCTAACCCAGAACAGCCAATGCACAGACAGGACCATATGGCCAGCTCCACTATGAACCACAGCATCCCTCGCTGACATAAGGCCCTACGGGGACAACAATGGAGAAACCAGGTCAGAATTGAACCTGGTCTGATCCAACCACACCATGACAAAGCACTAAGGGCGTGCAACAGAGCATGGAGTACCAAGGGTATGCTTTAGGGTGGCGTCTGTGCAGGTGATCATGGGGAGCGCCTGCTTCTGGTTCAGAGGAGGGCTCTGAGCTTTCCTGGGAGTCACAAAACTCAATTCCAGAGCCCCACCCTTCCCCGATTCACCCCCCTTCACCGATCTCCAGGAGTTCCAGGCGTGAGCTTCCTATCTGGCCGCCATCTTCCTGCCACTCCTCGGCATTTCACCCTTTTAAAACAAGAACATCACTGGGACATGAGGTTTTTTCCCCCCATAGTGCTGACCTTGTAAGCTGTGTTCAACATCACAACAGTTTACCTGGGGTTTTTCATGAGTAGGAAACAAAATTTCACAGCTACACGTTATTCTCTTAATAGACCATCACACAAAATGAGGTTCAAGTGAAAGTGCTTTTACAAAAAAATCATGGTGACCAGAAGGAACCTTCCTAGGCGACGCCACTGGGTTCACCAACTCAGAGGCTGTATGCTTACCTAGCTGGAAAAATGCATAGTATAAAAGCTCCTCTATGCCGAGTGCATTTCTTGTTTTTTCTTGGGGGGGTGTCCCCTCATATTACTCTGTTCTATTGGGGTGCTATGAGTTGCAACTGACTGAATGGCAGTGGAATTCGGTTTTTTTCACGTTTGGGGGGGGCAGTGTTGATGGTTATCAAGTCATATAATCAGGAATGTTTCTGACAGTGGTAATTATCTGAAAGATAAACCGATAGCAAGGGAGGTACTCCTTGGTACTTAGAAGGTGGGTGGTTAGCACTAGATGTTTATTTAGCAATCCTATTTTATATTGATTTCATGATAACTCTGTGAGGTTTTTATAAATGAACAGTTTAATTCATTACAGATGTTTTATGAATTTCACTACTGGTGTAAAGAGAATATGCATTTGGAAGCAATTATATAAAGGTTCAATTTTTATATCTAAGGGATAAATGTGCACATGGAGTAAAAGTAATAAGCTTTTGCTGAATTTCTCTTGACATATATGAGACTAAATAAATTGTGCTACATTATCCTTCAATCAACCACTTAAACATTTTAATTGTCTACGGACTCTTAATCACAAAGAAGGTAACCTTTCGTGAGTTTTCCTGTCTAGGAGTGGAGGAAGGCTATCCTGCTTCTTCATTGCCTTGCTTAGGAGCACTTTCTGGTTTCAGTATTCCTGTACCATGCACCCCAGTTTCTGAGTACTGGATTTCAGGCTGGCCACACTGCACTGCATAGGAAGAAGGCTGAACAGTAATAAGCATATCTTATCGGGAATGAACAGGTCTTAAACAAGAAGGTTCTTTGCTCTGTATAATGCCTCCAAGCAAAACCCCACTCAAAATCCTGGTGAGGTGTAAGGAGGGGGCCCAGAAGACCTGCTGTTCAACAGCCCCGACTTAGCACATCCAACACTACGCAATTCCCTCTCATTTGTGCTATTTCCTCCTATTCTGCTGAGTGTCAAAGTGACACAGCATATGTCTTTTCAGAAAGGCAATACTGACTGGTGTGAATGCAGATTAGGTGATTTTCAGTGGCAATCAGGAGAAATAGTTAATGTAGATGGCGATGATTCTATGACTCAGACTTTGATTTTCATGTATCCTGAGAAGGAAGTAACACTTGGATTCGTAACGCGTGCTGGCTTTGGAATGATATGGGAAGTGAATGAATGTTAAGAATCCATAAAGCCACAACGCAAGAGCACATTAGTCAGGTAATTCCAGCAAAGAGTCTCTTTGAAGAATCAAGTTTAGCATTAATATTGCTGCTCCACTTCGTTTTTCACTCCTAATAACTCCATCGGGAAGGGTGATAACCTGTCCCTATGCCTTAATGTTTCTCCTCTGGCCTTGGGTGAATCACTGGGAAGCAGCCCCAGTAGAAAAGGATTTTTGCCTTTGGTTGCCCAGACCAACAGAAATGAAAAAGAAAGAGCACAGGAAGTATTTTAGAGCAAAATTATTTATTTACAAAACACCCCAAACTAGCTCTACTGAGCTACATACAGTAAGAAACTGCATGCATTTGAAGGACACATTGTGATATTTCAATAAATTTATATTCCTGTAAAGCCACCACCACAATGAGGCAATGACTGCCCTTGCAACTTTCAAAAATTTCATTGAACTTCTGTGAGATCTTTCTCTCATCCACAAGATACCACTGACCTGCTTTGTCACTATCCATTTCTCAGATTCTACATAAATGGGGTTATATTCAACCATTTGGTGTAGTGGGTTACACATTGGTCTGTTAACCATAAAGTCAGTAGTTCAAATCCATCAGCAGCTCTGAAAGCTAAAGATAAGACTTCCTTTTCCTGTAAAGATTTATAATCTTAGAAATCCAAACAGGTAGTTTCACTCTTTCCTATGGGCTTCTGGCAATAAGGCCAAATCAGAATGGAATCAATTGCAATGAGTTTACTGTGTGTGTGTGTGGGGGGGAGGGACATATGTGGGACATATGGGACATATGTGTTGACCTATTTCTGAATATCTAATCTGTTCTATTGATCTATCTGTTTTTTACACCAATATTACACTGCCTTGATTACTTTACCATTATAATACAATAGCTTTTTAAATCTGAAATTGGCAGAGAATTAAAAGGTTAATAATATTGAGTCTTCAGACTGATGAACATGGTAACTCTTCATTTAGTCTTTCTTTCCTTTCAGCTATGTTTCATTATTTTAAATATACTGCTCTTTAACATAATTTGTTCTCTTTATTCTTAAGTGTTATATGGTTTTGATGTCATTTTAATTTTAAAGTTTTGATTTTTCATTGTTAGTATATGGGGGGGGGGGTTTTCCCCCCTCTCCAAAACCAGAAAAACACCATCTGGCAGAGCTTTTGCAGTATACATTTCTCTCAGTAGATGAGTATTAAGCAACTCACTCTGAGTTAGTGCACCTGGGAAGAGTCTCTCTATTCACAGTGAATTTTTTTGTAAAAGCAGTTTCACTTGAACCTCATTTTTTTGTGATGGCCAATTTAAGAGAAAAGCATGTAACTGTGAAATTTAGTTTCCTGCTTGGGGAAAAATGTTGCAGAAACTGTTGTGATGTTTGGGCACAACCTACAAGCACAGCGCTGTGGGAATAAATCATGCATACAAGTAACTTTCTTGTTTCATAAAAGGTGAAATGGGAGCTGAGCCCTGGTGGCACAGTGGTTGTGCTCGGTACTGCAGCCCACTGGGTTGGAGGTTCAAATCCAGTAGCAGCTCTCCAGGAGCAAGGCTGGGCCTCCTACTCCCACCACCAGAGGGCAGTGATGCCCCCAAAACAAAAACAAACAAACAAAAAAGGTGAAATATTGATTGGTGATAAATCTCCTTCTTGATGTCTGTCAACTTCACAAATGGACAAAAATGTCAACAAAATTGGTGCACTTGTGCTTGAAAAACAATGATGACAGACCATTGAAGAGATGTGGAAATTATCTGGACTATCTAGAAGCTTAGGTCAGTGAACTTTAACAAAAGATTTGGAAATGAGAAGGGTTGCTACAAAATTTGTGCCCCAGGTTCTGACAAACCAGGAAAAAGAGTGTATTTTCATAACCCTGAAACCAAATATCAATCAAGACAATGGTGACCATTGTCACTACACCCATCAAAAGGTTCTCAAGTGAAATAAAAGATCAAGATGGTGGCCATTTGTGTTTTTGATGTGCGGGAAATAGTGCATTTGGAGTTCATTCCACTGGGTAAGACTGTTAATCAAGGTTTCTATTTAGAGGTTCTGAAAAGATTGCATAACAGAATGAGACAAAAAAATGTCTGATTTGCACCAGGTGGGGGACTAGTGTGGCAATTTTTGGCAAAAAAAAAAAAACATTCCTCTTTTGCCCCACCCATTTTATTCACCTGTTCTCTTTCCATGCAACTTGCTTTTGTTTCTCCAAATAAACAGGGACACAGAAGGATAGTGATTTGATTATGTAGATAGAGAGGTAAAGAAAAAAAACAGGGAGGTGCTGTCAGTCAAACAGACGAGTTTGAAAAATGTCTCCAAGAATGGAATCTCAGATTTGACAAATGCATTAAATGTAATGGAGAGTACTTTGAAGGCAATACAGTTGTTTTGTAAAAAATTTAAATATTTAGCTTTGAGGGAAAATATTCTAGTTTTTTTGGTACTCCCTTGTATTTAGCAATCTTTTAAAGTCACTTATTAATTCTAATAGCTGTTTTTGTTTTTTGCAAGTGATTGATTAGAAAGCTTATTCGATATTTATTTCCACAATAGAGAAACATGCTAAGTTGAAATGGTCCCAAGTCAGTTCATTTCTCATGTATGAGTAAAAGCAGAAGAGAAACAGAAACAAATTGACCTTCAAGAAACAGTGCGTATAGTCAAGCCTCCTGAGAATTATGATCAAGGACAAGTCTCACTATCAAAGATGAGCAAGCAAACTAACAGACAGGTAAGTTGCTTTGAATAAGAGTAATTAAAAACAACACATGAAAGATCTGTACTCCAGGGTCTGTAGGTGTTATAATGGAAAGATAAAGACTATTGGAAATGTAGGCTCAGAAATCAGGCTACATGTTTTGCCGATTGACTTTCCCACTAATGTATGCTGCCTACAAGAAAGATAACCACTCGTCTGTCAATTTGTTGCACTGTGTTAGCTTGTATGTTGCTGTGCTTCTGAAAGCTCTGCCACTAATGTTTCAAATGCCAGCAGAGCCACTCAAAATGAATAGTTTTCAGCAGAGTTTCCAGACTAAGAACAGATTATGAACAAGGATCTGGCTGTCCACTTTGAAAACCTGATGGATAGAATCAAAACGTGATCAGTTACTGAAAAGTCTAATGATTATAAGCAGAACATTGTCAGAGAAAGTGCTAGAAGATGAGCCCTTTAAGTCAGATAGCATTCAAAATATGTTTGAGGAAGAGCTGCCTTCTCAAAATAGAGTGAACCACGATGATGTGGATGGAGTAAAATCTACAGTAGTAAAGTCTTTGGTACCTTCAATTATTGATGACTGAAAATGGGAAGAAATAACTACAAGTGTCAACTAATAATTGGAACTTAGCATTGTAAAGCATGCATCTAAGAAAATTTGAAGTTGTTAAAGGGAACACCTAAAGGTCAACATTCTAGATATTCATGAATTGAACTTGAGTGGTCTTGGCAAATTTGAATCATAAAATCATATGGTTTACTATGCAGGGAAAAACACAGTCAAGGAGAATGGAGTGCATTCATTATAGAAAAGGACATTTAAATAGATATCTTGTAGTACAATGCTTGTGATCTGTGATAGAATAGTATCTGTCTTCATACAAGGAAATCCAGTCAATGAAACTATTTTTGTAACTGAGGCTTTAGCCACCAATGCTAATGATACAGAAATTGAAGAACTCTACCAACTTCTTCCTTATGAAATTGACCAAGCATGCAATCAAGATGCATTAATAATTATTTCAATAGTTATCTGGAATTATTGAACTATTTGGAATGCAAAAACTGGAAACAAAGAAGAAACAACCATTGTTAGAAAATATGATCTTGGTTATAGAAATAAAGCAGTAAGTCTTATGAAGGGATTTTGCAATTTTCCAATGACTTCTTATTTGTGAATAATTTTTTTTTCGATGACACGAACTCTACTTATCCAAATGGAATGTGCAAAAGTCACATTGAGAACATCTGTGGGAAGATATAAAAATCAGCACCGAGAAACAGGCTGGGGCAAACTGTGGAACAGAGAAGCAATTGTTCATATTAAAACAAGTCCATGAGAGTCAAAATTCAATCTTGAATATATCTCAATCAAATTTGAAGACATCTCAAGAACAGATTAGGTGTACAGTGCACTAATGATAGAAGATCTGATGAGCAGTGGGATGCTATCAGATCATCATACATGAAGAAAGATCCTTTAAGGATATTAAAGAAGGAAAATATCATGACAGATGAGATCTGAAACTTGCTGTTAATTGTAGAATGGCTAAAACAAATAAAAGAAATGATGAAGTCAAATTGCTAAATAGACAATTTCAAAGGCAAGCTCCAGAAGACAAAGTAAAATATTATAGTGAAATGTGCAAAGACTTAGAATTAGAAGGTCAAAAAGGAAAGAAACACTCAATATATCTGTAACTGAAAGAAAATAGAAAACAATTAAACCTTGAGTTGAAATATTGAAAAGATTCTATGGGTCCAATATCGAATGATGCAGGAAGCATTCAAATAATAATGCACAGAGTAACTGTACCAAAAAGAACCAGTCGACATGCAACCATTTCAAAAGGAAGTACATGAGCAAGAACCCATGGTACTGAAATAAGTTCACATTATACTAAACGCATCAGGCAAAAACATGGCTCCAAGATTTTATGGGCTATTGATGGCAGTGTTTCAGCAAGCTGTTGAAGCATGGAAGCACTACCAGCTTCTGCCAGAGAAGTTGGAAACAGCTCCTTAACTAACTGGAAGAGATTAATATTTGTATCCATTATGAAGAAAGGTGACTAACAGAAAGTTCAAACTATAGAGTAATGTCACTGATATCACATGCAAGTAAAATTTTTCAAAAGATCATCCTAAAATGGTTGTAGCAGTTTATTGATAGGGTTCAGGACCAATTCAGAAAAGCATGTGGAACAAGGTTAGATGGATCTTGGCTGAAAGCAGAAAATACAAGAAAAATATATGTCACTACTTAAAGCTACCTAATTTTTTGGACTATAGAAGACTATGGATATTCTTGAGGAGAATGGGAATCCCAGAACACTTCATTGTGCTGCTATGAAATTTGTACATTGGTCAAGAGGCAGATATAAGAACAGAACAAGGGGATATTGCATGGTTTAAAATCACAATAGGTATGAGCCATGTTCTCATCATACTTATTCAATCTGCATGATAAACAAATCATCAGAGAATCTGGCTTATATGAAGACAGAAACAGCATCTGGATTGGAGGAAGGTTTACAAAACAACTTTCAATATGCAGATTGCACACCTTGCTTGCTGAAAGAGAAGGCTTATAGCATTTGCTGAGGCAACCAAAGATTGCAGCTTTCAATATGGATTACAAGTCAATGTAAAGAAAACCCAAATCCTCACAACTGGACGAGTGGACAACATTAAGAAAAATGGAGAATAGCCTGATGTTGTTGAGGATTTAGTCTTGTTTGGTTCCACAATCAATGCTCATGGAAGCAGCAGTCAAGAGATGAAAAGACGCATTGATCTAGGTCTATTTGCTGCATGAGACTTCTTTAGAATATTGAAGAGCAAGGATGTTACTAAGATGCAGTTGACACAGCCCATGATTTTTCTGATTACCTCCTCTGTATGTAAAAGTTGACATTGAATAAAGACGACTGATTAAGAATGGATCAATTTGAACTATGATGTTGGCGAAGAATATTGAAGGTACCTGGGTTTGCCCCAAAGCCAGCACATCTGTCTTGGAAGCAGCACAGCATGAATGCTACTCAGAGAATGGCAACACTTGTTCTCAGGTACTTTGAAAATTTTATCAGAAGAGGCCAGTTTCTGGAGAAGGACATTATGTTTGAGCAGGAGTGAAAAAGAGTACAACTCTGCAAGAGATGCAGTGACAAATCGCTGCAACAATGTTTCGAATATAAGAACAATTGTGAGGATACCACAGGACGGGGTCGTGTTTCATTATGTTGTGAGCAGGGTTACTCCGAGTTGGAATTGACTCAAGGGCACCTAACAACAACTAACAATAACTCGGGAAACACTCACGATGTCAGGACCTGGATAGACTGAAAGCTTAAAGAGGGAAAAACAGAACGAATCATAAGAAAGTACTGTAGCTATACGAATAGACTCAATAAAACAAGCAGTCTACTAGAGGGATGGGAGGACACTTCATTTTTATTTTTAAATTTTGTCATTTTAAAACATTTTTATAAATCATTTTATTGAAGACTCTTACAGATCTTCTAACAATCGATACATTCATTGGATCAAGCGCATTTGGACAAATGTTGCCACAATCCTCTTCAAAATAGTTTCTTTCTACTCGAGTCTTTGGTATCAGCTCCTCTTTTTCCCCTCCCTGCCCCCCTCCCACTCTCACACACCCTTGATGAATTATCTATTATTATTTTCATATCTCACACTGTCTACTCTCCTTGCACTCATCTTTCTGTTGTTTGTCACTGTGTGTTATACATTGATCATGGCCATAGGTTCCCCCTTTCTGCTCCCACCTTCTCCCTACCTTCATAGCATGACTTTTGCCCTTACTATTCGTGTAGGGTTGTATATATCCTGGGTTCTATGTGTCCAGAGCTCTTATATGTAGCAGTGCACATATTCTGGTATAGGTGGATTTGTAAAGTAGAACTGGGTTGATGATAGTGGGAGGAGGAAGCATTAAAGACTAGAAGAATGTTATGTGTTTCTTTGGTGCTATACTCCATCCTGGCTGGCTTGTCCATTCCTTGTGACCCTTCTGTAAGGCGGTGTCCAATTGTCTACAGGTAGGCTCTGGGTCTCTACTCTGTGATCCTTTGTTCACGTGGTTTTGATTGCTTATTTTGGGTCTTGATGTCTGATATCTGATCCTGTCAACACCTCATGCTCACACAGATTGGTGTTCCTTTTCCATGTGGGCTTTGTTGCTTCCCAGCTAGATGGTGGCATGTTTATCTTTGAACCTTTAAGACCCCAGAAGCTATAGCTTTTAAATAGCTGGCCCCATCAGCTTACTTCACCATATTTGCTTATGCATCCATTTTGTTTTTAGTGATCATGTCAGGAAGAGCAGCATCACAGAAAGTCAGGTTATCAGAACAACGTGTTCTTGTGTGGAGCAAGGACTTTAGTAGAGACCCAATGTCTGTCTGCTACCTAAATGCTTAACATAAAAATATATGTACATAGATATATGTACATAAACCTATATCCCTATCATTATATATAAATATATTTACATATATATGTGCCTGTAGATATGCCTCTATGAATGTCATTTGCCTCCTAGTTTTTTCCTTTATTTCCTTTTATTTACTTCCTGTACTATTATTATGTTAGAGCTTCATCTGGTTCTCAGTATTTCCTCTCTACATTGGACTTGTTCAAGCCCCACCATGCATTCTACACCCTCTTGCCATCGATTTTAGATCTCTTGTTCTTCCCTTTTCCTGGATATGTTGGCTGCCTTCCTCCCCCGCCTCCCCCATGTCTCCCAGGAACCATCAGTTCCATTGTTTTCTCCTTGGGATTGTTTATCCTATCTTATTAGGGAAACATGAAAACAACAAAGGTTACAAATAGTTCCAGATCTCTCTTTTGACCTTTATGAATGTTTTCTGATTGAGTCTGATGAGGTGCCACTTCCTGCCTCTGAAGTCTATTTTGGGGATTCCTCAGGGACTTGATTACTTTACTTTGTGCCCCTTGCTCCTGTGCTGTGCTCCCTGGTTGGGAGTGGGGTGGGGGGGTCAGACTGGGCACCATGCCTGCCTTGTGTTTCCAGTGATGGAAAGGAAAGTCTGTAATGTTGTAAAATTTGTTAATTCAGCAAGAAGGTAACAATCTTGCCTATGTAAATGCCAAATAACATAAGTTGAAAACAAAAGCTAGAGCAATAAAATAAAACTACAATGGACAGAAGTGAAAGGTGAGATAAATAAATCAAAATAATAGATTTTAAGACATTATTTTAATAATTGTTAAACTGATCAGAAAATTGTTGCTGACTTAAATAGCATTATTAATTACTAGCATTATTAACTAGCATTATTATGTAACATTTATAAATGTCTTGAACTAATAACTGAAACATATTCAATACTTTCTAAAGCAAAGGCAGCTGGCGGCACACTGGTTCAGTGCTCTGCTGCAAACTGAAAGAGGCATGATTCAAACCCACTAGTCATGCTCTGTATGAGAAAGACACGATACTGTTTCCTTGAAGGTTTATATCTTTGGAGACAGAGTATGGCAGTTTTACTTTGTCCTGTGTATTTGCTTTTATTTGGTATTAGTTCTACCAGGATGTTTTGTGTTTTGTCTTTGTTTTTCCTATGTAAGTGAAAGATCTGCTCCAAATATTCTGACTCTTATGAAAAGTCTTATAAGTTTGAAAAGGCTGAATAAGACACGATCCCTCAAATAAAATTAAAGAAGAATTAACAGAAGAATGATTCAGAAAAAATTATCAAATAATAGAATATTAGACAATATAATTTTGATTAGGATATAAGACAATGCACTTAGAAGAATTTATAAAATTAAAAAAGGAGTCATTAGTAAAATTAGGGGAAAAAGTGAGAATGAATTTACATATTAAACACTGAAACACAATTATATTATGATTAGTGAAAGTTTTAAATAAAAATTTTAAATCATAAGTGTAGTCCCGCCTCAACTTAAAAATAAAAGCAACTAAAAATTGGTAATATATCGATGAGATTGGAAACAAAAAATTCACAAAAAAGTTGATTTTTTTGAAACATTAATGGTTAAAATTCTAGCTGGATAATCAACAGAAATGAGAGAAACAAATTCAAAATATAAACAAAGGATGGTTCATTTTAAATCCTAAGACACTAAAATAGTAGTTATAATAATGGGATGTTATAAACAAAATTATGCCACAAATGTGATCTTCTAGAGAAAATTGGTAAATTGCTTTAAGATACAATTTTTGAAATGGACACATGATGAACTAAAGAATATAAATATCTCAATGTGCTCATAATTAAATGAGTTCATCATAAAAGCCCCCCACAAACAAAAGTCTAGCCTCTAATGGCTTGACTGCTAAATCCTAACCACCATTTAAGAAATAATTAATCCCAATCTTACATAAACTCCTTATGGATATCGAGAGTAATAGGGCCATGTCTCATTCATAATGAGACAGGCATCATATTTATACCCAAATCTGACCTCCTAAAATCACAGATCAACATTTCTCATGAATACAGTATAACAGAGAGATATATACTAGAACATTGGATCCAGAAATATCTTAAAGGCAATGCAGGGAGCTTTTGCTTCCATGTACATTATAATAACAACAATAGGGGGTATCCTGTTACCTTAAAACAAATTAAAATTAAAAAAAATTAAACCATGGGTTCAGATTTTATAATAATAGTCAGGAGAAATATTTCTTTTTCTTTTTATTATGGTTTGGTTATAAATTTACAGAGCAAATGGGGTTTCCATCCAACAGTCCATACACTATTTGTTTCTTGACATTGATTGCAATCTTGACATTGATTGCAATCTTGACATTGATTGCAATCCCCCATTGCAGCAACACACTGTCCACTTCCTTTTTGGTTTACTGTTTCCAATTTGTCCTTTTCCATCCCTTTCTCCTTATTGAGTTTTATCCCTGGCAGTGGCTGCCCTCCCCCTTTCATTTGTGTTTGTTTATTTTAATGAATGTGTACCTCCCAGGTGTTACTATTTACTGTATCAACCTATTGTTTGGCTGAAAGTTGATCCACTTGGGTGAGTTCAGTTCTGGTCCTGAAGGGCCCTCATCCCAAGTGTTGCACTAGTCTATCTGACTAGAGAACCAGGTGTGTTAGGCTGGTTGACTAGAGAAACAAAGTAAGTAACACTCAGGTCTGTGTAAGAGAGAGCTTTAGATCAAGAAGTATTTATGCATCAAAAAGGATCCCAGCCCAGTCCAGATCAAGTACTTAAACTGATATTGGCCCCTGAATTCCTCTAAAAGGCTTGTTGTGCAGCACATGCAACGATGCTGAAGGCAGGCAGATCACCAGCAGGTAGGTGAAAGTCTTGTGGCTCCAAGGGCAGTGGGCACATCTCCAGGGCTATGACTTTCATTAGAGTGGCTCCATGTGACTTGTCAGCAGCAATGTGAAGCAAGAGTGAGAGGCTCACCTCTTCTGACAGCAGAATGAAGAGAGGAAATTCACCAAATCCTCATGAGATGGCCATGCCCACACGGAGGGATCATCAGGCTGACCTGAATGACAAGCTAGACTCCACCCCTCATTCTTTTATGTTGACGTGAAATTGTGTAACTACCACACTTGGTCTTTTAAAAAGGATTATTTTGCGTTTTCTTCCACATTCTTCCCTCTTTCTATCCAGGACCTTCTATCGCTATACCTTTCAGAGTTGTTTGCAGTGATAATTGGGCACCATCTAGTTTTCCCTTGTCTCAGCGTAATAATGACGGGTTTGTGTGATCCACTAGTCATCCTTTGGATTAATTATTCTTATCAGTCTTTGTTTTCTCTCTTTCACTCTTCTTTGTCCTGTAGGGTGAAATGCCAAAAGTTGCATCTTAGATGTCCACCCACAAGCCTTTAAATGATAAACTTCAGCCACCACTCTTCAAATTAGGGGGCTGAGCCCTGGTGGCATAGTGGTTGTGTGCGGGACTGCGGCCCACTGGGAGGTTCAAATCCAGCAGCAAGGCTGGGCCTCCTACTCCCACCACCAGAGGGCAGTGATGCTCCCAAAACAAAACAAAACAAAACAAAAAAGCAAATTAGGAAGGAGAACATTGCTTTTGTGTAATATTGTATGCCGATTGACCTAGATGTCTTCCGGTCATGAGTCAACAAGGCAGACATTTTTAAGAAAGGGAAAACAAACAAGAGAAGTTCTAAAACTGCAATTGCTTACTATATGGATGGAGTCTCTGCCTGATATAAAGAGTTAACACATTTGGCTACTAATGAAAAGGTTGCAGGTTAGAGTTCATTCAAAGTTGCCTGGGGGAAAAAAGCATAGCCATAAACTTCTGAAAAGCAAGCTATCAAAAAATCCTTCAGTACATTTCTACTTTGAAATGTAGGGTCACTATGACTGGGCTCAGTTGCAACTGGTTGCTGGTAATGACATTTTGGACTTTTGGACATTTTGGATTTTCTCAACTCATAATGTATTCAATTTCTAATATCAGTATCATGCAATAGTTGGGGATAAGAAACAGGGTACATTTATAGCTATCAAGAGACTCATAGAGAACAGGAGGTATGTACAAATTTTGTAGAGTTTGTTAGCTTAAAAATGTTATTGTTGCTGAGCCCCGGTGGCATAAGTAGTTGAGTGCAGGACTGCGGGCCATGGGCTTGGCGGTTCAAATCCAGCGGTGCTGGGTGGCTCCCATGACCACCAGAGGGCAGTGAGGCCCACAAGAAAAATTACCAAAAAAAAATGTCATTGTTGATCTATGATATGCACTTCAGTGATGATGTACACTGATCAGTATAAATATTGACAGGGAGTAATAAGAAAGGCTAGATATCAAGAATGGGTAATCAGTTTCTATGATTTCTTAAAGAAAGTCAATGCTTCACCATTGTGACCCCAAATCATGATCCAAATTCTACTTTACAATCTGAATGGACCACACATGTACATAACTGGAAACACAGGGAATCCAGGCCAGAAGAACTCATCAGGACCAGTGATGAGAAGGGTGATACTGAGAGGGTAGAAGGAAGGTAGGGTAGAAAGGGAGAACTGATTACAAGGATCTACATATAACCTTCTTCTTAGAGGATGGGTAACAGAAGAGTGGGTGAAGGTGGATGTCAGACAGTGGAAGATATGACAAAATAATAATTTGTAAATTATAAAAGGTTCATGGGAAAGGGGGAGTAGGGAGGGAGAGGAAAATGAGGAGTGGATATTAGGGGCTCAAGTAGAATGCAAATGTTTTAAGAACGATGAGGGAAGCATGTACAGAAGTACTTGACACAATGGATCTGTGTGTAGATTGTGATAAGAGTTGTACAAGCCCCCAATAAACTGACTTAGCACACTGAAAAGAAAGTAAATGTACTTTTCCTGTGTGGGCAATTGGCACCCCGTAGTGTTGTATTGACTACAGCTGAACGTAGTCAACTCATTATTTGACTCTCCTGCAATTCCCCCACCTCTACTTCCCCCACTTTGTTTTTCTCCCTCCAAATAATAGTCACACATGAGATCTGTGCTTATTCCTGGGCTGTTTTCTGCTTCTGTAAAATAGGAGAAATAATTGTACCTATTTTGTGCAATAGTTGTGAGAACCAAGTTTGACAATGCTTCCATGCTTAGTAGAGTGTTTGACTTGTTAAATGTTAGTTTTTCATTATTTTTATCATTACTGCTATTTTTTATGTTGACATTTGCTTAAATTTTCCTGAAGTTGCATTTAGCTCCCACTGACTTTGTGCCAATAAAACCCCTCGATTAGTAAGATATTGAAACATAGGATGGGCAGGAGTCATCAGAGCGTGTGCACTCACAGTCACGTAAAAAAATGAATATTATCTTAAATCTGGGCAAGTAAATATTGGCAAACAGTCCCCAATGTCTGAATTCGACAATTTCATTGGTCATGAAAAATGTTGGAATTATTTGGTCCTCAGTATCAACAGTAATAAAGCAAGTGCTAATAAATGGAGAGAGAACATTCAGTCCTTTGCCAGGAAAAGCCCAGCTGTGTATTGATGGCAGCATTGGCAAGCAGTGTGACAGTTTGGTATGATGTGCCAGTGTCATTCTTCCTAGCATTTCCACAGCTGGCAGCCATTCCTTTCATAAACTGTTGACAGGTGGTAATCTAATCTGGTATTCTATTCTCTTCTTAACATAACTCCAGCTGCCTGGTGGTTCAAATTTTGGGCAAGTTTCAGCATTCCTTCTTGTTGACTCTTTTGGCATTGGCAGAACCAAAATTGTGATCTTCACAGGGAATTTGATTATTATATATTTTTCTATTTGATCAATGTCTCAATCAATAAGGATTTAGGTCCAACATAAATTATGGACTTCATTAGCCTCATGTGTTTGTGTGTCTATCTATCTATCTATCTATCATCTATCTATCTATCTATCTATCTATCTATCTATCTATCTATCTATCTATCATCTATCTTTCTTTATCTATCTATCTATCTATCTATCTATCTATCTATCTATCTATCATCTATCTTCATCATCATCTATCTATCTATAGTGAGTAGCGAATGAGTGAGAACAGCCTGCTGCTATAGGGACTAATGAGTTGGACTGCTAGCTATTAGTCTAGCAACTCAAAATCATCAGTCACTCTGAGGGATAAAGACAAGGTTTTCTACTCTTGTAAGAACTTCCAGAAACCCACAGGGGCGGTTGTACCCTGTCCTATGAAGTCATTTTGAGCCAGGATTTACTTGATGGTAGTTTGTTGTGTGTGTATATACATATATAAATGAGCAGGTACCCTCCCACCCACCCCCAAACTGGAATTGCACTGAGTGGAGCAGAATTTTCGTAGTATGCATTTTCCCCACTTGGAAGGCATGGGGCAACTTATTCTGAGTTGGAGTACCCAGAGGCATCATCTGGGAAGGTTCTCTCTTGTCACAGTGAATTTTTTCATAAAAGCAGTTTCGCTCAAACCTCATTTTTTGGAGATGTCTGATTAAAGAGAACAGCATGCAGATATGAACTTTTATTTCTTGATTGAGAAATATGCTGCAACAACTGTTGTGATGGTGAACACAACTTACAAGTATAATGGTATGGGAAAAACTCAAGGGTATGAGTGGTTTTCTCACAAATCTTGTTCTAGATGTCTGTCAGCTTCCCAAATGGATGAAAATGTCTACAAAATTCATTGATTTATGCTCAAAGAATGACAATGGATCATTGAAGCGAAGGGGAAGTTTTCTGACTATCTTGGAGCTTGGTTTAGTGAACTTTAATAAAAGATTTGGGAAAAAAAAGATTTGGGAGTGAGAAGGGTCTCTGCAAAATTTGTACCTCAGACTGTGAGAAGGAAAATGAGTGGTGTTTGGAAACATGCCATGGATTGAAAGATCAGCTCCAAAGTGACCCTATTTTTCCATTACTGGTGACGTGGTGCTATTCTCATGACCCGGAAAGCAAACATCAATCAAGCCAGTGGAAGATGCCATCATTCTGTCATCCAAAGAAAGCTCATTGGGCTGAGCCCCAGTGGCGTAGTGGTTGTGTGCGGGTCTGCGGCCCACAGTGTTGGCGGTTCAAATCCAACAGCAGCTCTCTAGGAGCAAGGCTGGTTTCCTAGTCCCACCAGGGCAGTGATGCCCACCCATCCAAAGAAAGCTCATCAAGTGAGATCAAATATCAAGATGATGCTCATTTTTTTTTTAATGTGAGGGACATAGTTCATTTAGAGTTCATTCCACCAGGTGAGACAGTTAATCAAGCTTTCTATTTAGTGGTTCTGAAAAGACTACATATCTGTGTAAAAAAAGCCTAATTTGTAGCATATGGGAGGCTGGTCTTGCCACCAGGAGAGAGCACCTGCTAATGCAGACATCATAAGGCACCAGTGTTTGGCAAAAACCAGATAGCTTCTCTTGCCCCATGCACCCTGCTCATCTGACCTCACTCCGTGTGACTTCTTTTTGTTTCCACAAATGAAAAGGGACATGAAAGAATAGTCATTTAAGGATTTGGAAGAGGTGAAGAAAAAAACCAGGGAGGTCTTGTCAGCCATCCAAACAGATGAGTTTGAAAAATGTTTCTAAGAATGGCACAGATTCGTCAGATGTATTACATGTATTGAAGGTGATAAGGTTGTTTTGTAAAAAAAAAAAAAAAAAGCATACATACATAACTTTGAAAAAATCCATTTTGGGGAGATACACCCTCTCATACAAAGTACATGCATTGCAACATCACCAGTTTCTTCTAATAAGCATTCTAACTGAACATCCCCCAAGAGAGGAAGTTTGGTCATCTCTTTGTTAGGTCTTTCAACAGTCCATAGTACGTTCAAGATTTGTCACCAACACAGAAATTCAAATGCATCACTTATTCTATGGTCTTCCTTATTTATGGTCCATCTTTCACATACAGATGAGGCAATGAAAATGCCATGGTTGGGTCAGGTGGGTTGGGTCATAGTATTCAGAGTGAAATCCTTGGTTTTCAACCCTTTAGAGAGTTGTTAAAGATAATTCTGTGCAGAATTTTTGCCCAAACAATTTGCCATTTGATTTCTTGAATGCTGCTTTCATGAATATTGACTATGGATACCAAGGCATTGACATCCTGGAAAATTTCAATCATTTCTCTATTTATCTTGATGTTGATCCAGTTGCTAGGATTTTGGTCTTCTGTATATTAATTTGCAATCCATACTGAAGGATGTATTCTTTGATTTTCATCAGTGAGTGCTTCAAGTCCTCCTCAATTTTAGCAAGAGTATTATCTGCATATAACATAAAATGAGTAAGACATCCTCTAATTCTGATGTTACTTTATCCTTCATACAGTCCAGCTATTCGGTTTATCTCTTTAGCATACAGATTGAATTAGTATGATAAAAGGATACAATCTTCATCCACACTTTATTTTAAACCTGGTGTTATTCCATTACTGTGTTTGAACTACTGCTTCCTCGTCTATGTAGAGGTTCTCTGTGAGCACATGAAGTGTCTTGGGATTTCCAGGTTTCTGAAGGCTATCCATAGTTTAATATGATCCACACAGTTGAATGCCTTTGCATAGTCAATAAAACACAAGTTAACAATTTTCTCGTATTCTCTGTTATAAGCCTAGATTCTTATGTTTACAATGATTTCCCTGTTTCACATCCTCTTTCGAATCCAGCTTATGTTTCTGGCAGCTCCCTGTCAGTGTTGCAGTCACTTTGGAATACTTTTTCACAACATTTTACTTGCCTGTTATAGCTGTAATAATAATTATATTACAGGTAATTTTCACATTCTGTTGAGTCACCACTCTTTGGAATCAACACATATGGTATATGAATCTCTTCAAGATAATTGGCTTATAAACTATCTTCGAATTTCTTTTTATGAATTAGTGAATGTTTCCAATGAGACATCAGCTTGTTCAAATATTTAGAGTGGTACTCTGGCAATTTTTAAGTCCTTGCTTTTATTAATGTCTTCTGTACAACTTGGATTTCTTCCTTTAATAGCATCAGCACTACCTCTTGAAATGGTTGAATGTCAACCAATTCTTTTTGGTGAAGTGACTATGTATTCCTTCCCTCTTCTTTTGATGTTTCTTGTATCACTGAGTATTTGTTCATTGGATTTTTCAGTATTGCAGCTCATGGGTTGAATTTTATCTCTAGTTCTTTCAACTTGACATATGCTGAATGTTCTTTCGTTCTTCATTTTTGTCTTCATAACTCCAGGTCTTTGCACACTCCATTAGAATACTGTACTTTGTCATCTTGAGTCACTCTTCGGAATTTTCTTTAATTTACTCATTTCTCCAATTCTCCTTAGCCACTGTATATGCAGTGGCGAGCAGCAATCTTTTCTGATAGCCCCTTTGGTGTTTTCTGTTTTTAGTGATATTTTCTTTCTCTGCTCAGCAGCACAGCGTGTAGCACATGCATCCTTTCTCCATGGATTCTTGTGTTCTTGATGACCTCCTACAACTCATCTGACTTTCTGTCATTTGTGCTCAATGACCATGAAATACATTTTTGAGATAGTCTCTAAATTTTGGTGGGATATACTTAAGGTAATACTTTGGCTTTTCAATTCTCTTCAGCTTCAACCTGAATTTACATGTGAGCAGCATGTAAACAGCCTACAAACAGCCCATGGTCTCCCTTTAGTTGATGATAGTGAATTTTTCTTCCAACTGATGCTATCAATTTGACTTGGCATTCCATCTGCTGAGTTCCATATGCATGATTTACATAATTGAAAAAAGCTATTTACAATGAGAAAGTGATTTGTTTTACAAAATTCTATCATGCGATCTTTAGCACCATTTCCATGATCAAGGCCATGTTTTCCCATTACCAATCCTTACTCTTTCTTTCCAAATATTGCATTCCAATTGTCAATAATTATTACTGCATTTTGAATGCATGAACAGGAACTATGGCTTCTAGTTCTGAAGTCTGGAATAAATTTAATTGTTAATTATCTCTAATTCCATCCCTGGGTGGCCCTCTTCAAAGATCACATGTCTTCACTGTCTATTAAATGAGATGGGAGTTAGACAAGACACTCATTCTGGGGCTGTGCAACTTTTAGTACTTCACTTTTTTTTATATATACAAAGGGTTATGTATTGAAAGATCATAAATGTTTTCAATCTAGTTGGCTTTATTTTTACTGCTCAATCTAGTTAGTTTTTAAATATATGTAATGTCTCAACTTTTAGCAGGCAGTCTATATAGGTTTATATTTTTATTGTGCAATAATCATGCCAACAGATTTTAATAATGACACAGTGCTCGAGACTTTTGATCTTCTACCAATATCTCTGTTTATTGTAATCTTAATTTAATGACTTCTGTCACATTTTGGTTTATTGTTTGAGGAGATTTGAAGCAATAATCTTGGGTTAGTGGTTATTGATGTGCTGTATATTTTCTCACACAAAGAATATATAATACGAGCTGCCAAAGCCTTATGCTTTTCTTATGTTTCAATCTTATATCCTAAACAACTTGGTCCCCAGATGTACTGGTATTAATATTTATTTAGTTAAGTAATACATATTTTTTAGTCTTCAAAATTCTATCATATGGATTATAGGTTCCAAAAGTTATTAGGCTGATGGCCCCATTTACAGGGGAAAAAAAAAAGATTACTCAGCACTGCTGGTAATGAAAAACTGTTGTGCAACAGGTCACAATCCAGAGTAAAGGATAGGTATCTGCTTTTACAGCACATCTGATTGTGCCAGCACACTCCCAGGGACAGTGCTGCTAATATTGAGAAACATTGATTTTAGAAAGGAATTCGCTCTTCTTGTTCTTGCACTTTTCATTGTGAATTGGGTGAAGTTTTCATGAACAAATTTGTCTTTTCCATTCAACAATTTATGCATATATATATATATTTTTTCATCTCATTGATTGCTATTCCAGTGTAACTCAGTGTAACATCAGTTATCTCACTTTCTCTGTTTTCTGTTTCCATTCCTTCTTTCTTCTTCACCTTTTTTAACTCTGATTTAGGATAAACACTATCTTGAAACTCTAAGGAGTGCATACAGTGTTACTGTTCCTTTTGAAGACTTATCTGTTATTTGGGTAATGAGGGTTGGTGGTGCTGTCTGGAAGGGTTTGGTTGCTAACCACAAGGTTGCTGGTTCAAACTCACCAACTACTTACTACTATTGGCCATTATGAGTAGGTCCATAATAGATGGTTTTGGATAGAATGAGAGAAAATTACAGAACAAAGCTCAAAATGTGAAAAAAAGTCATACTTACAGGATGAGCAGAGACATAGGGACCTCATGACATTCTCACTCTGATATGCCATTTAAACTTTGATTTGAAATGATTCCTAGAAATTGGTGTCTTTTCAATCACTTTATGAATTGGCTTATAAAATAGACAATATAATTTGTGAAGACAGAGTTTCTTTTATAAGTACTCATCTGTTTATAAAATAATCTTCTATTTGAGACAAAATGATCAACATTAATCCTAAAACAAAGTTAAGAAGGTCACAGGGAGCAGGGAAGTAGATACCATGGAAATAAAGCAATCAGGAAAGAAATTATGATAATGTTGATGTTATTTGAAAAATATAACCATTGTCACTATGCAATATGTACAATTTGTTAAAGAGGAGCTAATAAATTCAGTGTATATATATATATGTGTGTGTGTGTGTGTGTGTGTGTGTGTGTGTGTATACTGAGGTTTTTTTGGGGGGCATCACTGCCCTTTGGTGGTCATGGGAGCTACCCAGCCTTGCTCCCAGAGAGCTGCTGCTGGATTTGAACCGCCAAGCCAATGGGCCGCAGTCCTGCACTCAACCACTACGCCACCGGGGCTCAGCCCCCTGAGGTTTTGTTTTGTTTTGTTTTAAAAAATAAAAGTCCCTTCATGACCTCAAAAATCTTCACAATCCTTTAAAGCATTTCTTGTCAAGTTCCTAACTGCTATAACCTTGGTAGGCACCTTCACCAAATTTGAACCTAAAAGAAGCCACCGGATGTTTATTTTTGCACAGTACCGCAGTTTTATTGGCACATAATTTTCATATCATATAATTGAATAGTTGAATCATTCAATCATATCAGGGTAAATTGTACAATCACCACCACCTCTATCTTAGAGTATTTCTTCACTACCTTTAGAGTATTTCTTGAACTACCTTTAAAATGAATTGTGCATCATGATCAGTTCTAGTGCTCCCAACCCCCTTTTTGTTTCAATCGTTACTCCCCAAACTTTCCCTTCCTATCATCCATCATTCCTTCTAACTTTTGCCTTCCTTATAACACTGTGTATCACTTATGATCACTCTACATCCACTTCTTCTGGGCTTCACAGCTGGGAACCGCGCCTCCCCCCCCCGCCCCCCAAGAAAATGATGAAAAACAAATTGCACTAAGCTGGTAAGGAAAAGATACTATGAGTATAAAGACAAAAGTACAAATAATGTATGAGTGGGAAATAACCGCCAACAGCTTTCAAAAAGCCATGGAAGAAATTTCAGTCATGGAATAACTAACAGATGTTGCATCTGGTACACATTCTAGTTATGTCTAGAGGGAGGTCACTGGCCAAGTATCTCTGCCTGCTAGTAGGGTTGTTCGGTACTCTTGCCTTTGACTAGAGTGGATCGGTCAGGTTCTCAGTCTGACTTTGTGGATGGGTTTCAGGCTCCCACTGTCCTCCATAGTCTTCGATAAACTGGGCGTTATTAATTTTATCTCTGATACTTTTCTCTTCACCATATTTGAATTTTGTAATTGTCATCTTTGGATCACACAAACTTGTGTGCGTCTTCTGTGTGGACTTTGTTGACTTTGTGCTCTGATGGCTGCTTCTTTGAATACACGTCTCTAAAACCCAGACACTATTCCATTTGATAGCAGGGCTCCATCTGCTTTCTTCACCATACTTTGCTATAGCACTCTTACCTTCAGTGATCATTTATGAAGGTGAATATCAAACAGGACCATGATGATTCTTCTTTTGTTTTGTTTTTATTCATGCAATGAATATTTGCTTATTTATCTAGTGTGTTTCCCCCTTTTTGTCATTAAATACTTTTATTGGGGGCTCTATCATTTCATCTCTTATCACAATCCATGCATTCCTCCACAGGGTCAAGCACATTTGCATGTATGCTGCCATCATCATTTTCAAAGTATTTTCATTCTATTTGAGCCCTTGATATAAACTTCTCATTTTCCCCTTTCCTCCCTCTCCCTCATGAACCCTTGAAAAGTTATAGATTATTATTTTCATATCTTCCATCATATTCTGTCACTCTTCACTTACTTTTCTGTTGTTTGTCTCTGCTGGGAGGGGATAATGTGTGGATCATTGTGATCAAGTTCCCCATTCTCCCTCTGCCTTCCCCTCATCCTCCTGGTATCTCTACTCATATTCTTGGCCTTAAGGGGTTTATCTATCCTGGATTCCCTGTGGTGTGGGCTCTTATCTGTAGCAGTGTGCATGTTCTGGTCTAATCTGATTTGTAAGGTAGGATTGAGGTCATGGTAGTGGGGGTAAAGGAAGCATTAAAGGACTAGAGGAAAGTTGTGTGCTTCATCAGTGCTATACTGCACCCTGACTGGCTTATATCTTCCTTGTGAACCTTCTGTGTGAAAATGTCCAATTGTCTACAGACAGACATTGGGTCTCCACTCCATGCCACCACCACCACCAATTCACATTGGGTATGATTTTGTTCTGGGTGATCACAAAGGCTGATGTGCTTCTTCTATGTGGGCTTTGTTGTTTTTCATCTATATGGCCACTCGCTTATCTTAAAGCATTTAAGAACCCAGACAGTATATCTTTTGATAGCTGGGCACCATCAGCTTTCTTCACCACATTTGCTTAAGCACCCATTTTGTCAATGATTGTTCTTAAGGTAGAGATGGGATTTAGTGAGAGCCCAGAACTGATTCCTGGCTCAAGGCTTTTTAAAAATTTTCTTTAATTTAGGAATTAATACATATATCATATCAATCCACAATTAAATGCTATCAAACATAATTACACAATTGTTTCTATAATCAGTCTCCAAACATGCTTTTCCTTCCTGGAATTCTTGATGTCATTTCCTTCTAATCTCACCCAACCTCTTGTTATGTTTCCTTTCCTGATAGGCTCAACCTCCCAGGGTTTCATTTACTGAAAAACCGAGAAACAAATAGCACCAAAAAAGCCATGGTCTGCATGACTCTTTCAGGTAGTTAGTTTATCAAAAAAAAAATAAAGTCTTTGTTCTGTGTTCTTTATCTTTTATTAATAGAGGATTAATAATATCATTAAATCAGTCTCTTTCTTTGTCCTATTTTTCTAGTATTAAAATATGAGTTAGTTGTAATGTACTGAGCAGAAGATAATAGACATTTTCTAGTGGGGATATTAATTAGTCAAGGATAGGCATATTATCAGGCTCAACTATGCTGGGTAGATTCTGCATAGTTGGTCATAGTGATAGTTACTCAGAGTTCTATGTGTCAATGAGAGAAAATGTGAGGAGGAGATGATGGTCCTGGAGCTCTGGGTGTCCCGATGCAAAGCCCCCTCGATGAAGTAAATTCAGTAGAAGAAAAAAACCCAGGGCCAGGGAGAAAGCAAGTTCAGACTGCATCATAGGGATATTGAATCCAAACATGTATGGAGCCACTCATGTAGTTGGCTTTCGCAACAGAGTCAAAAAAATGTTTTTTCAATTTGTTTGAACTGTAGTTTCAGACCAATACAACAATTTAGGTTCCTGGATTGGTTTTGATAGTTTCACTGTGAAAAGTACCTCAAGCTCATTTAGATAAATCATCTTAGAAACGGAATTCTTCTTAATAATGTATAACTTTTGATCAAATGTGATAAATTTGTAATTATAGATACAGATAAAATGTCTTTAAAATGACACCTAAGATTATTTACTCCAATCTTCCTATTTAAGAGGTGAACTGACATAGCTATTTAGCTTCAAGTTCAGTTTCGGTGGTCTTCCTCCTACTTCTTTCCCATAACCGGCATCACTTAAAGCAGGGTAGACCTATGTAGGGTTACTATCAATCAAAATTCACTTGATGGCAGTTAGTTTGGAGTTTAGTGAGAGACACATATAAAAACAGGGATAGGCAGCTAAATGTTAACCTTCCTAGAAACATTGGAATGTACTGGAAAAAATTAGTCCTATTACAATAATGTAATTTCAAATTAATTTGTTGTAAGATTTATTTGTGGCTAGTTGTTGTGCCCCCTTTTGCATATTCACTTTTGTCTTTTTTTAAGCACCAAATGTACATTTAAAAGAAGATTAAATTTACAGAGGAACTGAAACAGTATAGAAAGTGTTTATAAACATTAAAAACAAAATAAAGTGGGGGCTACACCTCACCATCTTTGGTCTCCTGATTGCCAAGAGGCAGGGCTCATACATTCCTTTACTGTCCAACTTTCTTTTTTTTTCCTTTTGGGGCATCACTGCCCTCTGGTGGGAGTCAGAATCCCAGTCTTGCTCCTGGAGAGCTGCTGCTGGATTTGAACCACCAAGCCAATGGGCCACAGTCCCATACTGAAAAACTACGCCACCTGGGCTCAGCCCGCCCTCCATCTATCTTTATCTATTCTGATACCAACTGCACTCAACATCTGTGCTGGGTTCAAAAATTCACTGAAGCAATCACATGGAACTCACAGACAAAATTCACAGACAAAACTCAGAATTATAGATATTTATAAAGGAAGTAGAACAGTTACCACAAGTCTGGATCAGTGTACAGTTAAGAATTCAGTCCTTGGGCCACAGCAACACCTCCCTTCAAAGAGTAGTCAAGTCTCTCTCTGGACCTCAGCCTCTCAGCCATGGCTTGGCCTTTGCCTCCTTGGAACAGGAAATCTGCCGATATCTTTCCTTCACAGTCCCATCGTCTTTGCACAGATTTTCTCTTCTCGCTCATGGTTTCCTCGCCTTTGCTTCTGGCCTCCACTTGACTTCCTTGAGCTGTTCCTTAGTTTCCTTGCCAAAGTCTGGTGTTTCTGGTCTCACTTTCCCTCACATCAGCGAACTAGACTGTGCTCCTCTGGCAACCCTTCTGATGATCCTGAGATTTATCCCCGTACATTCATGCTTCTATGTTTTTTACAAGTAAGTGTGCTTTTTTAGCCTTTCAGAAAACCATGAATCATCATGTAAATATCTGATATGCAGGATGTATTTTCATTGTTACAAATTCAACATAATGAAAGCATAGTGATTAATCACAGAAATAATGTATAATTATATATTGTGAAAGATTTATTTTTCATGGCAAATAAATGAAATTTTATCTTGAAGCATGGTGTAGCATGGGCAACAGTCTTCACGTTATGTACTTATATGTGGGTGCATCTGCATGTGGGCAAACCTGAAGACAGATAGATGAGCAGTGTCTCGGTTTCTAAGATCATCGGGAATATATATTTTCTGATGGTCTTGGGCAACCCCTGTGAAAGGGTCATTTGACCCCCAAAAGGTCGCGACCCACAGGTTGAGAACCACTGCTTCTGTAAATTAGAGTCACAGATAAATCCCACCTGAATTATGTAACAGAACCCACTCCCCCCCCCCAAAAAAAAACACACCCTGAATTATAACAACAGATCTAGAGGCTAGGATTTGCAACACATCAATTTGGTGAATTCCCTGACTATATGCATCTCAAGTCAACACATCTGATTGTACTTGTTTTTTTAAAACAGTTTTAGCTTTCAGGCTGTTGTATAAAACTCACTGTTGTATTTGGAAGACTTGTTCTCTTCTAAAGATATTTTGCCCAAAGTCCATCTGTAGAAAATTGTACATCTCTTCACAGAAGGATTGCAAGGAAGGAATGAGTCAACCGGGGTGTAGCATAGCACCGATGAAGCACACAGCATTCTTCTAGATCTTTAATGCTCCCCCCAAGTATCATGACCCCAGTTCTAATTTACACATATGGCTAGACTAGAGCATATACACTGGTACAGGTAAGGTTCTGTCCTGGTTTATCCCGGACAGATAAATCCCTCAGGAGTTTATGGGAATATCAATACCATGAGGGTAAGGAGAAGATTGGGGTAGAAGGCAGAAAAATGGGAAACCTATTGCATTGATCTATGCATCCTCCCCATGCTCCCAGGGATGAATAATAGAAACATGGGTAAAGGGAGAGGAGACAGTGTAAGATATGAAAGTAATAATGATTTATAATTTATCAAGGTTTCACGAGGGTGGGAGAAGGGGGGAGAAAAAAGAGGAGCTTATATCAAAGGCTCAATGAGAAATAAAATGTTTGGAAAATGATTATGGCAACACATGTACAAATGTGTTTGATACAATGGATTGTTATAAGAGCTGTAGGAGTCACCAATAATTTTATTTTTTGAAAAAGGTATTTTGCCTTTTCTTTATAACTGCAGGTTTTGTTTGTGGCTTTTGATGAAAATTTATATAGTATAATTTAATAATAAAGAAAACAGTTCTCCATCTTTCCCATGTACCCACATGTGTTTCATCGACAGTTCCATGCTTCTCTTTTAAATTGGGTTAAATTATTATCACTTGATTTGAGAGTAATAAAAAGTCATTTTCTATAGTTATGATATTCAGGGGCTGTCACATCTCACTAGTAAAGGTGATTGCAAATATACCATTATCCAAATACTAAAGTTGGAAATTAAATTAACCCAGAGTTCACTTTCCTCACCTTGTTTTAGAGGAGAGAACTGGTGACAAATACGCTGAGACAAAGCACATATGAGAGTGAGTCAGAAAGTATTGTTGGAAATCATAGACTTCTTTATTAAACAGAAATATCAAGCTATTAAGATTTTGTTTCTTGACATCTTCTTCCTGTAGATCTATACATTTCAGAAGGCACTGTCTCCATCTCTTTAACCCTTCACCAAAGAAGTCTGCGTTCTTCAATTTGCACTATGTTAAAATGGCAGTTCGGCCATCCTTGAGAAATTCAAATCATACTCTGTTGAAAGATTCTTTAAGTTTTAGGAACAAAAGGAAATATGAAGGAACAAAATCAGAACTGCAGGGTCATTGGGGTAAGGCTTCCCAGTGATATTCTCATACGATTGTCCTTGCTACCATCAAAGAATGAACCACTGTGTTACCATAATGTAAGAAATGTTCTCAGCACAACCTTTCAGTCCTTTTTCTTACCCTTTCAATTACCCATTTTCTGAAGATGTCTCTATTATGAGTATTGTGAGAAACTATATATCAAAGTTACCCCTTTTAAATGCAAATAATTATCTTTCATAACATTTAAAAATAGCGGTGGTGTAGTAGCTGTGCGCGGGACTGCGGCCCACTGTGACGGAGGTTCAATTCCAGCAGTGGGGCTGGGCCTCCTACTCCCACCGCCGGAGAGCAGTGATGCCCACCCCCCCCCAAAAAAAAACATTTAAAAATAGATCCATTGAGCTATAATTAACATATTCTACAATGCAATAGTTCGATCATATTAAGAAGGGTTGTACAGTCATCACCACAATTAAATTTGGAACATTTTCTTCTTGTACACAAGTTTTTATTACCTCCCATCCTGATGCTTCCCAGCAACTCTTGTGACCCAGATGGCATTTTTGAGCAGTTGCTGTGTCCATAGACCCACCCATTCTGACTTCTTTACATAAGAAAACATAGAAAACAAAACTTCCTATTTGTCCCGCAAAGGACTCAGCAATGTCGACCAAATAAAACAGAAAAACCTCAACTAAAAGTTAGCAGAAAATAGCAATATTAGTTTTAAAAAGCCAGTGAATTTTAAATGGGTCAAAAGAAAGATCTAACGATAAGACGTGTCTAAAGATAAATGACTCTCTGTCGCTTTTGTGTATTGCTGTGATGCTGAAAACTCTGTCACTAGTGTTTCTAATACCAGCAGGGTCAGTCCCAGTAGGCATCACAGAGCTTCCCGACCAAAAACAGACTCCTAAGAAGGCGTAGGCTGCCCATGTCCAAGGAATTAGCCACTAGAAACCTAAAGGATAGCATCAAAACATTGTCAGTTATTGAAAACCTAATGGATAAAAGCACAAATTCGTCAGGGACTGTGCCAGAGGGCACTCAAAGCGTGCCTGAGAAAGAGCTGCTGTTGAAAGCAGTCAATGAGTGCTGATGGAGTAACGCTTCAAGCTAAGCTTACAGATGAGAAATTGGCTATCTGTTCCACAGTCGGCCCTGGCCTGCTTTTAGCTGCTGATGTCTTTCCCACAGATGTTGGCAATTTTATTTCCGTGTACTCCATCTGAAAGAAAAATCCAGTTGTATAGTTGACTTTTGTGTTGCTGAGAAAAAGATATCGGTGATGACGAAGTCATAGGTCTTACAAAACTTGATCATGCAATCTCTAGTTTTATTTTGGTCACCAAGACCATATTGTCAAACTACAGTTTCTTTATCTTTATTTCCCAATTTTTGCATCCCAACCACCAATAATTATCAAAGCATTTTATTTGTATATTTGATCATGTTCACACTGAAAGTTGGTAGAATTTTTCAATTTCTGCATCGTGAGTTTTAGAAGTTGGTGCACACATTTGAATAATAAGTGCATTAATTGCATTTTCTTGAATGCAAACAGGATTATCCTATCACAGAGAGCATTGTACTTCAAGATACAACTTGAAATCTCCTTTTTGACACTGAATTCTAGACAATTCCTTTTGATTGTGTCCTTCTCAACACCCTAAACTATATGGTTTTGTGATTCAAAATGACGAACATTAGTCCATTTCGGCTAACACCTAGAATATTCATGTTTGTGTGTTTTATTTCATTTTTAATGACTTCCAATTTTCCTAGATATATTCGATACATTCCAAGTTTCAATTATTAATTGGTATTTGCAGATATTTCTTTTCATTTAGAGTCATGTCCTACCAACAAATAAAGGGTTTGAAGCCTTCACGCGCTAAGCATTACTCCATTTGAGTCATTGTGGCTGGCTTTGCTTTAAAAGACATCTCTTTCTCAGTCACATTTTGAGTGTTTTCTGACCTGAGGGGCTTCTCCTCTAGCACTGCCTCTGATGAGTGGTGTTTTGTTCATTGGCTTTCAAAAAACATTTGGTGTTTTTCATATGGTTTCCACTGGCTAATTTCTCAGAAGTGGACAGCCTATTCCTTCTTTGTCTAGAAGTTCTGCTGGAACCTATTCCTTCCTGATGCAAGTCATAGTATTTTCAATAGCCTCTTATGCCTGTGAAAGTTGAACACTGAAAAAGGAACACTGAAGAAATATACTTGAATTATTTTATCATTTGGCTAAACTTTTATTTCTGTGTGAATATTTTTGAATTGAGCTTATATACAAACACAGTTACCTCTTACATAGGCAAATATTTATGAGGCTTTGGATTTGTTTTATATTTCCTGGACTTGAATATGCTTGGAATTCGAATCTAAATCCTTGTACATTCAGTGGAAGAGTGAATTATAATTTAAATATATTAAAAGGGTTCCTCCTGAGCATCAGTGCTTTATTGACCTTTATTGCTAGGTGCCATTCATAGTGCCCCAATGTACAACAGAATGAAACACTGCCCCGTCATGCATCATCCTCACAATTTTTATGCTTGAGCTCATTTTGTAAATTCATCTCACTTTGAGCATCTTCCTCTTTTTTTATTTGTTTATTTGCTGTCCCTTTACCAATTATGATACCCTTTTGTAGGTACTGATCTCTCCTGATAACATGTTCAAATACTATGTCCTAAACTATTCTCACTTCTAAAGAACATTCTGTCTGTACTTCTTTCAAGACATATTTGCTTGTTCATCTGTCATTCTATGGTACTTCCAATATTCCTTGCCAATACCATATCTCCAATGCATAAATTCATTCTGTTCTTTTTTATTCATTATCCAGCTTTCACATGAATTTGAGGAAAATGAAAACATCATGCCCTTGGTCAAGCACATCTTTGTGCTTAAAATAACACCTTGCTCTTCAACCCTTTAGAGAAGTTGTGTGATTTGTCCAATGCAATTCACTGTTTGATTTCTTGACTCCAGTTTACATAAGTCTTGGTTGTGGATCTAAGCAAAGTAAAATCCTAGATAAGTTCAGTTTTAATCATGGTATTTTTTGTCTATTTTTAACAACAAAAAGGCACCTATACACATGAACTTCTCTAGATGGAATGTTTCGAAATAAAGTTGACTGCATCTGTAAGAAGAGGCGATGGAGAAGCTCAATATCAGCAGTTGAAAACAGACCACGGGTTTACTGTGGAACAGACCATCACTTGCTCATATGTAAGTTCAGATTGTAATGGAAGAGATTTAAGCAAGCCCATCAGAGTCCAAATACTAATTTGAATTTTGAGAACAGCTCAAGAAAGAAATTGATGTATTGGACCCAATGCCATGACAAAAGAAATGGTGAGCAATGGGGAACCATCAAGAACATCACACCCAAAGAAAGCAAAAGCTCATTTAAAAAAGACAAGAAAGAGCACAAATATCAAGATACCAATTTTCTATTTTGATTGCTCATTTTCAATCACATTTTGAGTGCCTTTCAACCTGAGGGACCCATTCTCTGGTAACATCAATGACAGTATTCTGATTCTATTCATGAGATTTTCAGTATCTGGAAATGTTTCAATTCTGTCTACAAGGTTTTCAGGGGCCAGTTCCTCTGAACTAGAGTGCTTACTCCTTCTTCATCCCCTGGTCTTAGTCTGGAAACTCTGCTGAAATCTTTTTACATTGGGCAATCCTGCTGATGTTTGAAATGCTGGTGTGACATCACAGTGCTTGTTATATAATAGCAGTGTTGCAAAGCAAAAATCAAACAGTTACAGGTCACCTTAAATCCAGTAGGCTGTTAATTTTAATTATTATGAATCCACCTTAAAGCAAATACTCAAATGGTCTTTATTTTTTAAAACATCTTTAAGTAAAGATCCCTGATGAGCTTTACCTGCTTCTGCAGTCTGTCATTTTCTGGAATTAGTTATGAATTTAAAAATATATTAATTTAAATTTAAGTTTATTAAATGTAATTTGTATTATCAGATTCTATTATAGGCATATGGTAAACATATGCTGAAAGCACTTGTATCATGAAATCACTAAAACAAGAACCACTTAACTCTTGGGGTAACAAAATGACAAAGCTGCCTTCCCAGCTTATCAGAAACTCAGCTGGGTCTATTACCTCTTCCCCATCTTCTGGTAGACGGATCAAGATAAAAAAGGAACAGTTGCTTGACAGAAAGCAGTTTGGGACGCATGAGGCAGACAAATGTACAAAAGTGCTTGACATCCAGTGGATGGATGGTTGGATTGTGATAAGTGTTGCATGAACCTCCAATACATGATTAAAAATATAACGAAGACCTCCCACAAATGCACAGTAGGCATATTTCATTAACAATCATAATATTGATAAGATGCCTATTGCAAATGTGCGGCCCACTTTAGTTCAGCAACTGATACTATTTGTACTATAGAAAATACCTTTTATCAAATTATTGAGAAAAAAATCAGGACAAGTCCCTTTCCCCAGTGCATTTTCTTTTTCTCTCTTTCTCTTCCATGTATGGATAGCAATACATCTTTTTATTTTTCCTAAACTATACCACCACTTAGGGTAAAGGAGAAGGAGCACCTTTTTAGGTGTCCTGAAGTTTATTTCATCTATTAGTCATGTTAATTATAATAATAGAGAAAGTAGAGACTGCCATTTGTCCTCAACTCCTATTCTCTCTAATTTAGTAATTTTCAATCTCTTGTTGATGACGTCCCTAAATAAAAACTATTGAGAGTTTTGCTTAAAAATTCTGATTTTTTATGTCACATCTCTGAATTAGATAAAATTTATAGGGTAGTTTTTAGATAACTACATTTTAAGGAACTTTTGAGGTAATTGTGAGATGCTCTGGAAGACAAGAATCATTTTATTAACCTTTATAATATTAATAAGATACTTGGCCCACTGAGTCTTCAGGACAATATTCCCACTGAGAATTGCCGATACAAAGAGAGAACCATATTACTGGCCCCAATATGAAATTCAGCTACCCTCACTTACCTATGGCATTTTGGGAGCAACAATGGAGAAACACAACCACACCAAAAAACTAAGGGTGTATGACAGAACATCGAACTTCAGATGGAACACCAAAAATATACTTTGTTGCCAGAGTGTGGCACCCCATCCCACTCAACCTGGAGGTATTCTTGGAGGTCCACAAACAGACCTTAAACTATTTGTAGGTTTTTATATTGTTATTATCTTTGTTTTTTGCATGCACATGTATATGTTGGATATTGGGTTTTTTTTCTGTTAATGTTTTCTTTTCTTTGGTTGCTTCATTATGGGATGACCTTTTTTTGAGCATGTTATTTTCTTTACAGGTATATCTGGATGGGGTGGGCTGGATTGGCAGTCTCGGGGTGGGGACGATGGGACTGATGGGACCAGAGTGGATGTAGGGGGTGGGGTTGACTGATCCAAGGATGGGATGAGTAGCATGTGGTTCAGGATCGGTGGCAGGGTGGATGTGGGATATTCGATAGGGATTGATTAAGACTAATGTAATAGAGAGAAAATATTGAAACCCAAAAGGGGGTAGGCGTGATAGTGAAAGAGGAGGAGGTATAGGGAAATAGAGAAAAGAACTGGGGAGTAAGAGGCAATTATAGAGGAACAAGCATATACATAGATGCATGTATTCATATGATGATGGGGAAATAGATCAATATGCATAATGGTCATCAGGCCTCCATCAGGTACTTCCTCAGTGCAAGAACATTTTGTTCTATTAAATTGGCATTCCCTGACAGGATCACAGAAAAAAAACGTGTGCATTAGCAAATGTGGTGACGAAAGCTGATGGTGCCTGGCTATCAAAAGATGTGTGTCTGGGGTCGTAAAGACTTGAAAGTAAATAAGTGGCCATCTAACTAAGAAGCAAGCCCACATCAAAGAAGAACAACAGCCTGTGTGACCACGAGGTGTCAAAGCGATCCGGTACCAAGCATCAAAGACCTAAAAATTATATCATTATAAATGTGAGGGAGTTCAGATTGGGGACCCAAAGCCCATCAATAAGTGAAGTGACATTGTCTCATAGAGGGGTTGCAGCAAGCATATGAGCTAGTCTGGGTACAGTGTAGTAGCAATGAAATGTGCAACTTTCCTCTGATTCTCAAATGCTTCCTCCCATCGACTATCATTATCCCAATTCTGCAAGACAGATTTGACTAGACCAGGGGATGTACATTGGAGTCAGAAACATGGGAATTTAGGGTAGATAATCCCTTGAGACTAGTGGGTAGCGGTGACACTGGGAAGGTGGAGGGATGGTGGAGTAGAAAGGGGGAACTAAACAGTTTAACAATAAACTACATGGGTGTAGAAAGGGAGAACTAATTTCTGGGATCTACATGTGACCCCTTTTCTGGGGTGCAGACAATGCGGGGGGTGAGGGTGAGTGAAGTGACACATTGGACAGTGTACAATATAAAGAGGTAATAAGAATTTGTAAATTATTAGGAGTTCATAGGGAAGGAGGAAGGGGAAGGGGAAATATGAGGAGCTGGAATTAAAAAAATAACTAGAGGAAAGAGGGAAAGAGGAGCACATGCTGGGGGGGTTCAAGTAGAAAATGTTTGTAGATGAATGTGGTAACGTGTACAAGTATGCTTAATACAGACGTTGTATTGAAGGTTATAAGAGCTGAAAGAGCCCCCTATAAGATCGATATAAAAAAAAATAAGATACCCATTGCAAATGTGTGGACCACTTTATTTCAGCAACTGGCACTATTTGTACTATTGAAAATACCTTTTATTAAAAGGGACAATAGTCTGTGGCGCCAATACTTTCAGATACTTACAGAATTTTAATAATGCATGCACAAATAATATGGGGCTCATATCTCTGGGAAATGTATGAGCTAAATGAAGTATACTAGTAAAAATTGGGGAAAATAGTGGTTTGTTAAAGGTAGGAAAATGATGCAATGTAATTATGAAAGTTAAGTATTGCAATTATTTAGTCACTCATCCATTTAGTCATCCATTCTTCCATCCATCCATCACCCATGGATCATCCATCCATCCATCCAATCTGTGAATTCTGTAAACTGGTTGCTAGAAACTCTTGGGTGAGGTTTATTTGATGATCTTTTGTTATGGGCAGCCATTTATGTGTCTGTGTTGCAGATGGCTCCAATGATTAGGCAAGGAAATATAGCTAGAAGATAAAACCAAACCATAGAACTCACCACCATGTTAATTTTTTTTTGTATGGAGCTCCCTGGTTGGTCTTCCGTTCTTCTTTTCTATTCCTCCCGCCTCCACTATTGTCTCTGGCGGGATAGTGGTTACACATTAAGCTTCAAACCACAGAGGTTCAAAAGCAACAGCAGTCTTTTGGGAGAGAGAGGAGGCTTTCTATTCCCATAGGAGCTACAGTTTCAGAACCCCACAGTACAGTTTTACCCTGGTCAACAGGGTTGCTGAGTTGTTATTGACTCGATGGCAGTGAGTTTGTTTGTTTGTGGTTACTTTTTGTGGTCTTCTGATAGTTGCAATATTTTTTTCCCTAGGGTGCTTAGTTGTAATTAGTGAATGAGGTAGAGTGTGCTTACTGGATCTTGGTTAGAGATCATGGCTATGTTCTGTGGCAATGCACGAGGTAAAGAATTTTGCTTCATGCCAAGTGTTGTGACTTTTGTTTTTGGTTTCTGAGAAATAACCCTTATAATAATTAGAGTTCTTGGATCTGGGGCACAGATAGAAATTTATACTGGCAAGTGGATGCTGACCAGTTTAGCAAAGACTCCCCTTGGAAACCAATATCCAATTCCTTTCACAGAGCATGATTTAACCTCTTATGCAGGACAGGCTAATAAAAATCTTGATGGTAAAGACTTGGAAGACTTCCTGGCTCGTGAAAAGAGGGAAATGTGTCCTTCATGGCCCGTGAAGCTCCAAGATGGAAACTTTCCCCGACATCATCAATAACCTTCTTATAATGATCCTAATTTGTGTTATTTTGCTTAAATAAATCTCTAATAATAAGTATGGTATCCTAGACGTCTTATTATTCATTACACTGTGTTATCATCAAACTCTATTCCTCTGTCTGTGGGGTGAGAAGTTTTAACCATCTTCAGATTAATGGGGAACAATTTTTAACTGTCACAAATAGAAGTGACCTATCAACTCAAGCATTTAGTAAAAAGAAGTTAAATGCGAATATGATGTTGTAAGTTTGTAAATGTAGGGAAATCATTTAGATGTACCCCATTTTTCTGAGTTATTCTGGTTTTTAACAACATACTTTAAACACATAAAAAGTACAACTTTCTTTTATGGATTTAGAATTTTATGGTTGAGGAATGACCACTTTGCCCTTTGAGGGACTATCAATCAATGTGCCTTATTTATGTCTAGACAAGGAACAGACATGAGAACCAAGCATGACCAATAGCAAGCTATCTGCCAGGATTTAAATCAAGAGAAGGGAGACAAAGACTGAAGAGAGACAAAAAAAAGATCTGGAATTTGTATACTCTGGCAGCCACAGAGCTCTGTAGATAATCTTTAGCTTATCTTAGATTTCCCCCCAAAGGTAGAGTCTGACACCAAAGGTTTGCGGGTAGGTAGAAAGTGTGCTCTATAAAATAGTCCCAAGTAACCAAAGGAAAGCGAGAACATCCATTCAGATCTACACTCTTCATTCAGAGCTACTTAAATTGCTTATTGCTATGGAAAATTGGGATTGAATTAATGTTATAAAAACCATATGAAGAATATGCATAAAATATCAAGATATTATCCATTGAGAGGATAGACAAGAAGCATCTTTTCCAGTATATCCCTATTGATTGTTGAAGAATGGTTCTCTCGTATTTACAGTTTTGTGTAGGTACCAAAATGGTTGAGTGGGAGTCCCCGTCACCCTATGTAGGACAGAAATATACACTTGTATTCTTTTTACAGCAATGTCTACAATGAAAAGTTGGCTCAGGCGACATGCAGTCTTAATATTCTCTAATAAATTTCTAGATTTAATATTCATTGCAGTGGCTACACAAGAACTCACAGACAAAATTAATAATTAAAAGGTTTCTTCACAAAAATAACAAATTGTAATGCCAGTGAGAAATGCTCAGTATTGATTTATTTATCAGGATATACCATAAAGTTCTTTCAGATCTACTAATTAATGCCAAAAGGGCTATGCCACTCAGTTGTAAGCCTCAAACCAAAAGCATTCAACTCAAGCTCTGTAGGTCCGCAAGCCCAACTACTTGAATTAAGGGCGCAAGGGGACCTCATGTCAGTCAGCCTCAGTCAAAAGGCACTCAGTTCCACTTCTATGGGTCAACAAGTCCTACTTCCCCAACTAAGTGCCTTAGAGGCACCCCATTCCTCAAGGCAGCTAGCTGAACAAAAGCACTAAGCTTTATTTGCTCTGTGGTGGGGGAGGTCCATCACTCTGTTAATGCTCTGACTCCTGGTTCTGCTGCTGTTCCTCTGATATTACAGGTATCTTATGGATCCAGGAGATTCCCTGCACAGAAATCTCTCATTCAGAGGATGAGTTTCTCATCTGGATTTTGCTGGTAATGAGATCCCTTCTCCTGCTTCTGATAGGTCTCATTTTATACACAGCAGGATGACATTCCAGGAAATCTGTTCATAATTATTCAAGTGAAAACTATCAGTTATTTTGCCACCTTCTTATCAGACTTATGCATGAAAATATAGTTTGATGGAAGTTAGAGATTTAGGCTTGGATTTAGGCCACATTAAATAATTCACTGACCTTGCAGGTGGAACTAAGAAAACACACTTCTGCTCTTAAAATTGTCATGTATGCATTGGTTTTATTACCTTAATCTAGTGAGTAGTCCTTAAATCATCTTCTAATTAATTCCCTTTCTTGCTTAGTGAGAATAAGTTTCTGTAGATTGTAACCCAGGAACTCTAATTGACACATTCATTAATTTATTCTCTTTCAATGGAAGGTAGATTTAGCTATGGTGAAAGAATACCTACTGGTTGAATGTCTATCAAAGTGCATAAGCTACACCAAGGACTGAGTAGGTGTTGTTAAAATAGAATCTTTTCAAGTTTCCAGTTGGCTTCTGATCCTTCACCTTTAAGCCTAACTTATTTACGTAGTATTTAATGCCATGCATTGATTCAGTTTCGAATAGATACAAATGGGAAACAAATTGAAAATACAAGTTAAAAAGGTATAGGTGGATGTTATCAAATAAATGGTATTTGGTTTTCTGAAATTACAATTATAACACTCCTGAATGATCTCTGGTCCCACTGTATTATGATGTGACAGATGTATATTGCTGTGATTTTGCTAGTGATGCTTGCTGTGGCTTCCTTGTCATCTTTAATAACAAAGCAACTGAACAGATTAAATTGAAAGGATTTATTCTCTGTGAATGCCAGAGTCAAAACCTGCTGTCATAGTAACAGGTTAACACTTTTCCACAAGAAGGTTATTATGCACAATAGGGTGGTACAGATAGCAATCCCCTCCTGTCCTATTATGTCACTGACACAGTAATGCATTTCTATATAACAATTGATGGAGCAGTCCTTTGTGATTTCTTACATCAAGTTTTTAAAATATGCTGATTATATTTCAAAATAAATAAACCGACCATGTTATGATGGTGCTTGAAATTTTACACCGGAATGAAGCAACTTAACCAGCACCCACATCAAGAAGCAGTGAAACAGTATCAGTACTTAATATAGAAGCTGCCACATTTCTTTGCCATGTCATAACCCCCCACCTTGGGAAACCACTATTCTGACTCTTATCACTATGGATTGATCAATTAATTTGATGCAATCTTAAGAAAATGAACAGCTATATTTTCAAAATAAGCAAGTAAAATATGCGTCTCCTAATTTTATTAAGTGATTTCCAGTCCACTTCATAGCAACCCTAGGTTCAATTGAATGAAATAGACACTTCCTGTTTCTGCACCATCTTCTGAATTGTTTGGTCTATTGATGCAGTCGCTTCCTTAGGCCATCTTTTATTGAGGGACTCCCTCTTTATGCTGACCTCTACTTTACCAACTGTGTGAGGTTGAGTTGTCTAAAGAAATAAAACCAGTGACATGCTTATATGTGTAAGAAAGAACTTTATGTCAAAAAGTAATTCTATTCCACCATAATAATAGAAAAGGAGAACCAATTACAGGGACCCACATATAACCTCCTCTCTGGGGCACGGACAACAGGGAATTGGATGAAGGGACATATGGGACAGTGTACGATATGAAAAAGTAATAACAATTTGTAAATTATCAAGGGTTCATGGGGCAGGGGGAGGAGGGAGGGTAGGGGAATATGGGGAACTGGTACTGGGGGCCTAAGTGGAGGAAGGTTGTTTTGAGAGTGATGATGGCAACAAGTATGCAAGTGTGGCCTGCAGACAATTGATGTGTGTATGGATCCTGATGGGAATTGTATGAGCCCCCAATAAAAATATTCTTTAAAAAAAGGGAGGGGAGGGGAAAGAGGAGCTTATACCCAGGGCTCAAGTGAAAAATATTTGGAAATGAATATGGCAATATATGTACAAATATGTTTGATAAAAAGGATGTATTGAACGTTATAAGAGCTGTAAGAGCCCCCAATAAAATCTTTGGGGGAAAAAAAGTAATTTTATACCTCGAAGGCTTCTCAGCTCAGTCCAACGCAAGCAAGTCCTTGGTGCTAGCTGGAGCCCTCTTGAGATGCGTGTAGCTCAGGATGTAGGAAAGTGAAGCAGGAAACCGGGAGATTCCCATGTCCTTGGGTAGAGAGCAGCATGGATGCAAAGTCAGCAGGAATGGGAGGAGGCCCAGAGTTCCAGTGAGGTGAAAGATCAAGGATCACAGAGAAATAAATTTCTCACTCTATTATAAAAGGGCCACCCCCAAGAAGGCATCATCAGGCTACCGCCTGATTCACAAATTACACTCAACCCTTAGGCTTTCACCCATGTTCAAGTGGACATAAAATATAACTGCCGCATAAAGCATGATGTCCTTATCCTGGGACTGGCCTTCCCTGATTACACATCCAAAGTGTGTGAGTTGAATGCTCACCACTCTCACTGCCAAGGACCTTTCTGATGGTATTTATTTCAAGTAGATTTCCTTGTTCTTCTGGCAGTCTAGCACTTCCAGTATTCTTTCTCACTTTTTAATTCAAATGCATCACTTCTTATCCTGTCATCCTTATTTGCTATTCAGCTTTCAAATGCATATGAAGCGAACATGCTTTAGTCAGGCACACTTCAGTCATCAAAGGGACATCTTTGCTCTTTAACACTTGTGTAGGGAATTTGCTGCATGCAGTATATTCTGGGATTTCTTCACTGTTACTTCACAAGGATGGTGAGACTTTGTCCTACCTACTTGGACATGGTATAAGTGTCTTGGAAAAGATCAGTCCCTGTCAAAGATCCGTCATGCTTGGTAAAGTAGAGGGGACAGTGAGAAAGAAGAATGCCCTCAATGAGAGGGATGCACATAGTGGGTGCAATGATGGGCACGAACATAGGATCGATTGTGGGGACTGTTTAGGAGTTGGCAGCATGTTGTTCTATTGGACCTTGTGTCACTGTGAGTTGGAACTTAGTCAACAGCACCTCACCCTTCCATGAACATTGACTGGGTTCCAGGTAAACAGAAACCTTGAGAACTTTAATCTTTCCTCCACTTGGCTGTATATTATCTTTTGATCCAATTGTGATGAGTTTTTATTATGTACATTGAGTTGGAATCCCTACTAAAAACTCTATTCGTTGATTTGCATCCACTTCAAGTGCTTCTTGGTTCTCAGCAAGCAATCATGCAATCTGCATAGTATTAGGGAACCTTTCCTCAATTCTGATGCCATGTTCTTTTTTGCATAGTTAAAATTCTCAATATTATTATTTATAGTGTTACTTAGCTATTCAGTATTACATAGTTATGTAGTAGAACTCACTGCAATTGAGTTGAATCCAACTCTAAGCAACTTATAGGACAAGGCAGAACTGCCTGAGGGCTGCTGAGACTATAACTCTTTATGGGAGTAGAAAGTCTTATCTTTCTCCCATGTTCTTAGTATATCAGTGGGATAAGAACACTGAAATTCTACAAACCTGCACATTTTTCATCACTAAAACCCTGCGGTAGCTCCTTGTTTGTTAGAATGACTGTCTATTGTCTATGTATAGCTCCTTCCTGAACACAAAGAAATACTCTGGAATTTCCATTCTTAATATTATTCAGTTCGTTATTATCCACAGAGTCAAAATCCTTTGCATAGTCCACAAAATATAAGTAAATATCTTTCATATATTCTCAGCTTTCAACCAAGATCCAACTGATGCCAGCAATAATAGACTTTGTTCTAAATCATTTTCTGAATCTGTCAGAATAACAAGCCTCTGGCAATATTGTACTGTGATGATATATAAAGATTATAGTAAAGTTATAAAGGATAAGAGAAGGTAGGAGAGAAGATAAAATAAATGAGTCAAACACATTTCATGGTAGCATATTTGTGTTAGTCTGGGTAGACTAGAGAAACAAATTCATAAACATGCATATGTATATGAGAGTTTTACATAAAGGGTAATTGTACGTTAAGAAAACATCCCAATGCAGTTCAGTCCAAAACAATAAGTCTGATATTAGCCCATATGTCTGATACCAACCTATAAAGTCCTCTTCAGATTCACAAGGTACACGCAATGAGATCAACTGCAGGAAACACACAGGCCAATGGGTAGAACGTCCAGTGGCATTATAAGCACCCCAGTTTGGGCAGAGGTCTCTACATGGGTTTTCTGGCTTTATAGATCTGGTTCCATAGAAAGGTTCATGTGGCTTCTTTTCCAGAATGTCTCACAGAGATTAAGCCTTGTGTTTTGTCTGTCAAGTGTCTCTAAGGGAGTGAGTAGAAAGATAGTGTGTTTGCCTCCAAGAAGAAATTATCACATTCTCCAGAATTCTCAGGAGAAGGCAATTCCCACAAAGAGGAATTGGCTATCTCTAGATTGATGAGCTAGATAACACTCCTACATTCTTAATCATCAAATTGACATCACATTAGGTGAATGCCATAAAACTCATGTCATGCCCTCTTGATGGTCCATGTGGAGGTGGGTGCTGAGAGAAGGAGAGAGGGTAGAACAATACATTTCTAACCAATCATATATACTTAGGGATGTGGAAGTCTCCCTGATTACAAGTAGCCACATACGTCACAGGAAGGGATTGTACCATGGGCAACACAGCAATGAGAGGGGGATGATCTAGGGATGTACACACAGTCGGAAGAGGGGAGATTAGGAGTACACATGTGACAAGATGATGGCAGCTTGACCTGGGCCATCCTTGATCTGGTGAGACTCATTCTAATCTCTCCTTCAGGAAAGCAAATTCATTGTCCTTATCAGCAGGGAGTGAGCCTTCCCTGTGGTGGGAGAGACAGGAGAGTCTGACTGCTCTGTGGCCGAATGTCCTCAAGGAGATTCCCTCCAAGTAGCTGACCTTCCACCAGGGTAGCATGGCAGGTTTGGCATATATTTGGGGGAGACCGCCTGGGGAAAAGCCCTTTTGCCTCCCACATGAATCCAATTTGAATTTCTAGCAGTTCCCCGATTTACTGTTGAAACCCTTGTGAAATTATCTTGGTGGTTTTAAAGTACCCATAAGTCTGTTCTCATAGTAATGCTAAGCAGTGTCAGGTCCCCCACAATCTTCCTAGTTGTTCCTGTGCTTGAATGCACTGTTGCAGCGAAGGTGTCGGTCCATACATTACAGTGAAGCTCTTCCTCTCCTTCACTCCACTTTACTACGCATGATGCCCTTCTGCCCAGAGGTAAGTTTGTTTGTTGAAACCATCCTTAGCAGCATTTTACGTGCATGTGATATTAGTGATATTGTTTGATAATTTCTGCATTCTGTGGAGGCACTTTTCATTGAGCCTTGTTTTTTGCTAACGCCTTCACTGTAGCTTGCAATAATTTCTTTAGGACCATTGATCATATGATCTTCCATTTGAATGCATTGAATGTGGACCAAGTCTTTTGGGTACAGTTACTGTTAGCATTCTTTTTCTCTTCTTTTGCTGTTCCCTGCATCATTCCAGGTATCACTCAAAGATTTTCCTTAGAATCTTTAAGTATTTCAACTCTTGCCTTGAATTTGTTCATCATTTCATTTTTTTGTGTGTGTTTTTTAAAATCACTTTATTTGGAGTTCTTACAGCTCTTATAGCAATCCATACATCAATAGTATCAAGCACACTTCACATATGTTGCCATCATCCTATTCAAAGCATTTTTCTTTATGTTTGAGCCCTTGTTATCCTCTTTTTTTCCCCCACCACTCCCAATGTCATGAATCCTTGATGAACTATATTAGTTTTATGTTCATATCTTACACCCTCTGCTGTCTCCCTTCTCTCATGTTTTTGTTCTTCATCCCCCACTAGAGGCATTATACATCCATCATTGTGATCAGTTCTCCCTTTTCCCTCCTTCTGCCCCCACCTTCCCTTTGCTCTCATGATATCACTACTCCCGTTACTGTTCCTGAGGGATTTATCTGTCTTGGATCCTGGCTATCAAGAGCTTTTATGTGTACCAATGTTCAAACTCCAGCCTAGCCAGATTTGTAAGGTAGAAATGAGGTCATGACAGTGGAGGTGGGGGTAGCAGAAGCATTAAAGAACTAGAGGAGTGTTATATGTTTCATCGGTGCTATACTGCACTCTGGCTCACTCATCCCTTCCTTGCGACCTTTCTATGAGGGGGATGTCCAATTGTCTATAAATGGGCTTTGGGTCTCCACTCTCACCCCCCTCATTTGTCTCAATATAATTGTTTTTTTCTTTTTTGTGGGCATCACTACCCTGGTGGGAGGAGTAGGCCCAGCTCTCCTCTTCTGGAGAGCTGCTGCTGGATTTTGAACCGCCAACCCTGTGGGCCGCAGTCTTGCACCTAACCACTACACCACCGGGGCTCAGCCCTATACTTGTTTGTTTTGGATCTGATACCTGATCCTGTGGACATGTCATGATCACACAGACTGGTGAGCTTCTTCTAGATGGGCTTTGTCGTTTCCTTATTAGATAGCCACTTATTTAATGTCAAGCCTTAAGATCCCAGACCATTGTTTTCTTCACCACATTTGCGTTTGCCCCATTTTGTCTTCAGAAATTGTATTGAGAGGGCAGACATCACAGAATGTCAAGTTATTAGAATAAAGTATGCTTGCATTGAGGGAGTACTTGAGAAGAGGCCCAATGTCAGTCTGCTACCTTGATTCTTAACATATAGCTATATGTACATAGATCTATATCCCTATCATTACATATTAATATGTTTATAAATGTACATGCCTAAATTTATACCTTTATAGATGTCTTTTGCATCCTTGTTCTTTCCTCTATTTCCCTTTACTTTCCTCTCATTCTACTCTCAAGTTCCACCTTCGTTTCACTGTCAGTAATTACTTTTGGCTACATTGCACTTGATCCAACAGCACAAGGCTTTCTATGCCCTCCTCACCATCGATTTTAAGTCCCTGGTTTTGCCCTTGTCCTGAGTTTGTTGGGCTCCTACTCCCTTTCCCCTGCATCCTCCTATCCCATGTCTCCTGAAACTGTTGGTTCTATTCTTTTCTCTCTGGAATTGTTTGTCCTGCCTATCTTATACAGATGGAGATTTTTTAAAGAGCTTGTCGACAGTTCCAGGTCTGTCTGCTGTCCCTTATGAATGTTTTCTTATTGAGTCTGTTGAGGTGCCAAGCACTGCTCTCTGAGTCAAAACTCAAGTTTTGGAATTCCTTGGGGACTTTGTTACTTTGTTTTCCTTGCTGCTTTGTTGCTTATACTCCCTTTGTGTTTTACCCCAGTGTGTGTATATGTGTGTGTGTATGGGTGAGTGGATTGGGTAGTTTGAGATATGCTGGTCATGTTTTTCTCTTTCAATTTTCTACACTGTTATTTGTGCATTTCCTTATAATGATTGACTCTGTCTTTTTGAGCTGCATTAATTTTTTTCTTAGCTGTCTATTTCATCATGTTTTCATTTGTCTTAGTTGTCCTAAGATCTAGAGCAATATTTAGAGTCTCTGATATCCAACTTGATCTTTTCTTCCTTTCTGTCATGCTAATGACTTTTAACTTTACCTATATATGGTGTCCTTGATGTCAATCTACCACTCATCTGATCTCTCATTTATGATTGTTGCATATCATATCTGTTCTTGGGATGTCTTCTAAATTTGGGTGGGACTAACTTGAGGTCATATTTGGTGCCCATGAATTTTCTTTAGTTTTCTTGAGGTTTAGTATGAACTTACACATGAGCAATTAGTGGACAGTTTCATAATAGGTCCCTGGTTTTTTTTTTGTTTTGTTTTGTTTTTGGCTTGATGATAATGAGTTTTGCCATTGTCTCTTTCCAGGGATGCAGTCAGTTTGATTCCTGTACATTGCATCTGATGAGACCTGTTTGTATGTTGTTGTTGTTGTTAGATGGTGTCAGTCAGGTCCAGCGAATAGTGATGCCATGCATAAGAGTTCTGTGCCATGCTCACAATTTTTATGCTTGAGCACATCATCATATCCACTGTGTCAATTACTTCATTGGGAATTTTCTTCTGTTTGAAGAAAGCACATGTTGTTTTTTCAGAGACTCATCTCTCCTGATAAGATGTCCATAGTACCTGAGATGAAGTCTCACCACTTTTGTTTCCAAGGCCTGTTCTCTTTCAAATACATTTGTTTGTTCTTTTGGAACTCCAAGGTATTGTCAATATTCTTTTTCAGATCTATAATTCAAGTACACCAATTCTTCTTCAGTCTTTCTTATTCAGTGTCCAACTTTGCACAGATATGAGCTGATGGAAAATACTATACCTGGGTCAGGTCCATGTCAGTCTTTAAAGTAACACCTAACTTTTCAAAGAAGAGGTCTGTGCATCAGATTTATCCAATGCAATTTGTTGTTTGAGTTTTTGAATGTTGCTTCCTTAAGTACTGATTTTGGATAAAAGCAAGATGAAAATCCTTGACTACTTCAATATTTTCTCCCTTTGTAATGATGCTACCTATTGATCTAGTTGTGAGGGTTTGGATTTCCTTTGCATTCAGTTGTAATTCACACAGAAGACTGCAATCCCTGATTTCATCAGAAAGTCCTTGGAGTCATTCTTCATTTCAGCAAGCCAGGGTGTCATCTACATATAGCTTATTACTAGTAAGCTTTTCTTCATTATTGATGTCATGGTTTTTTAAAAAAAGAATTTTATTGGTAACCCTTACAGCTCTTATAGCAGTCTATGCATCCATTGTATCAAGTACATCTGTACCTATGCTGCCACTGTTCTTTTCAAAACACTTTCTTTCTACTTGAGCCCTTGGAATCAGCTCCTCATTTTTGTCCTCCACCTTCCACCCTCCCATCCTCATGAATGCTTGATAAATTATAAATTATTTTTATTTTCATATCTTATATCTGCCGTCTCCCATCTCTCATGTTTCTGTTCTTCACCCCCCTCCCCTAGGGGTGTGTGTGTTATACTTCCATCATTTCTCCCTTTTTCCCCTTCTCCCCCCCACCTTTCCTCTTTTCTCATGATATCACTACTCCCATTATTGTTCCTGACTCCATGTGCTGAGAGCTCTTATCTCTACAAGTATACACGAACTGGAGTCATGAGAGTGAGCTGTGTATGTGTATGTGTGGGGAACATTAGAGATGTAGAGGAATGTGAGGGTTTGGGTATTGTCCCTCATTGACCCATAGCCTGATGAGGGTCAACACAGAAGACAGAGCAGAAATTGTGCTTGTTTGACCCTGGCACCAGGGCGAAATAGGGAGTGCAGCAGCTCAGCAAGAGGAGCCAAGCAATGAAGCCTCCAAGAATCCCCAAAATAGACTTTAGGGACAGAGCTTGGTGCCTCATCAGGCTAGATTGGAAACCATTCCTAAAGGTCAACATACTTGGAACTATTTATAGATCTTTTTAAATATCTATCTATATAAGATAGACAGGACAAACAATCCCAAGGATAAAACAATGGAGCTGATGGTTTGGGGGTCATGAGAGGTGGTGAGGTGGGGGAATCAAAGCGGGTAGCCAACAAACCCCGGGACAAGGGAACAACAAGAAATAAAAAATCAGCAGTGAGGAGGACTTGGAGTGTTTGATGGGGCTTGATCAAGTGCAGTGTACCTGAGGAATCTTGAAAGCCCAATGAAGGTTGAACGTGATAGTGGGAAAAGAGGAGAGCAAAGGGAAAAGAGGAAAGAACCAGGAGGCAAAGGACATTTATACAGGATAAATACAGGCATATACATATGTAAATATACTTATATATAGTAATAGGGACATGGATCTATGTACACATATTTATATGTTAAATGTTTTCCTATCTCCCTCTATAGGCTAAGTATTAAAGTAGCAGATGGATATTGGACCTTTGCTCAAGTCCTCCCTCAATGCAAGAGCACTTTGTTCTAATAACCTGGCATTCTGTGATGCTCACCTACCTGGCACAATTTCTGAAGACAAAATTGGCGCAAAAGCAAATGTGGTAAAGAAAGCAATGGTGCCCGGCTATCAAAAGATCTAGTGTCTGGGGTCTTAAAGGCTTGAAGATAAAGAAGCAGTCATCTAGCCGGCAAGCAACAAAGTGCACATGGAAGAAGCAGACCAGCTTGTGTGATCATGAAATGTTGAAATTATCAGGTATTGGTATCTGATGACCCCAAACAGAGTCATATCGATCAATGTGAATGAGTGGGGTAGGCACAGTGGAGACGCAAAGCCCAGTTCTAGACAATTGGACATTCCCTCTAGAAGGGTCACAAGGAAGGGACAAGCCAGCCAGGGTTCAGTATAGCACTGAGGAAGACATGTTTTGTTTTGTTTTTATGTTAGCCAGTTTCTCTTTTCTCTGCTCAGCATAGAGACTAAATAAATACTGTGAAAGGGTACGATCCTGATGTATACCTTTCCTGACCTCAAACCAGGTAGTACTCTCTTGTTCTTCTCCTATGACTGCCTCTTGTTCATGCACATATTCCAGATGAGCACAACAAAGTGTTGTAGAATTTCCACTATTCTTAATGCTATCCACAGTTTAAAATCCACACAGGAGCAAGTCTTAGCACAGTCAGAAAATTCAAGTAAACACCTTTTTTAGTATTCTTGGTTTTCAGCCAAGATCCATATAATATCAACAGTGATATCCCTCATTCAATGTTCTTTTATGAATCTGGTCAAGATTATTCTGATGTCAACAACGATATCTCTCTTTCCACGTTCTCTTCTGAATGCTGCTTGAAAACTGGCCGATTCCCTGTAACTGTTCTGCTGCCACCAATGTTCATTTATCTTCAACAACATTTTACTTCAATTACATGTGATATTGCTGATATTGTTTAATAATGTCTGTATTCTATTTGATCATTTTTCTGTGAAATGTGTAAAATTAGGAATGTCTTTCAATTGGCTGAAATCTTGGAGATTTCTTGGAACAGGTGGTGATAGTTTGCAGTTCTTCTCCTACTTGTTGACCCCTTCAGTGAATATCCCATCAATTTCTGGAGCTTTGATTTTCTCTCCTACCTTCAGTACACCTTGTCTCCCCTCAAGAATATTGGTTTTTGATCCTGCGTTACATCTTTAAATGGATGAATATGAATCAGCTATATTTGGTAAGGGGACTCTGGGCATTCCGATCATCTTTTTTTGATGTCTCCTGGACTCTTCGATATTTTTCCCATAGAATATTTCAGATGGCAATTTGAGGTTTGAAATTTTCTTCAGCTTTTCACCTTAATATATGCTGAGTGTGCTCTTCCTTTTGATTCTCTCCCTACATGTCTTTTCATAATCCATTAAAATACCTTACATTGTCTTCTAGAGCTGCATTTAAAATTTTTCTGTTAAGGTCTTGTAGTTCATCTTGTTTTCCATTTGCTTTAATGCTCTATAATCAAGAACAAGGTTGCATCTTTTCTGAAATTCATTCTGCTCATTTCTTTTTTTTCCTAAAATTTTAATGACCTTTTGTTTTCTTGGGGATCTCAATGTATAATTATTAATACATTGGGCTATTAAACACATGATCTGCAGTTCGAAACCATTAGCTCTGCTGGAGAAAGATAGGGTTTTGTACTCCTATAAGGAGTTACAGTTTCAGAATTTACAAAAGGAGCTCAATCATAAAAAATTATGACCATGGTGTGGGACTGCGGTGGGTCGTGTTTGCAAGTTTTATTCTCTCCTATATGGTTACTATGAAATGTCATTTGACGCACTGGCAATGAGTGTAGTTCAGTTCTCATTCTTCATGTGTGATGTTCTTGTTGCTATTCCATAGCTCATTCATCCGGCCTTTTGTCATTAGTGTTCAGTATGTCATCTGGAGATGTTCTCCAAATTTAAGTAAGATATACTCTGGATCATATTTTTGGTTCTTGTAGACTTGTTTGAATTTTCTTCAACTTCATTGTAAATTTAGTTATGAACAAACCACCACTTGCTCTCTCTAGAGCCCCGAATAAAATGATCTTCACATAAACAAAACTGCAAGCTCATGCCATCCAACCCACTATGGGTTTCTAAGAGTATAACTGTTTACTCAAGTCAAGAGCTCCGTCTTTCTCTGGCAGTGCTACTGGTGTTTTGAACTGCCGAGCACACAGATCCAGGCCCAACTCACAACCACTACACTACCTGGGATCCTGCTCCACATATTTAGTTATAGTTAATATTGCTGGAAAAAAGGACATTTGCAGTGAAACTGTTGGTCTGGCAAAATTCTTTGATGCAAGCTTCAGCTTTGTTTCCAGCATCAAAACCTTATTTTCTTATTCCTGATACTTCTCTGTTTCCACATTTTGCATTCCAGTCACCAGTGATTATTCACATATTTTTGATTGCATGTTTGATAAATTTCAAACTGAAGAAGTTGGCAGAATTCTTTAATTTCTTTACAACTTTGTTATGTAAATATGAATGATGGGTGGGTGAATTCATTTTCCTTATAGGTGTATAAATATTGTACTTCACATGCAGCATTGTACAATAGATAGATCTTGAAATGTTCTTTCTGATGATGAATGCAGTGCCATTCCTCTTAAACTTGTTATTCCTGTCATAGTAAACCACATAATAGATTGATTCTAAATGGCCAATACTAGTCCCTTGCCACTTGCTAATGCCTAGGTTATCAATCTTTATGCATTCCTCATCACATTTGAAAAATTCCAATATGCCTAGGCTAATGCTTTAATATCCCGTGTTCCAACCAGGGATGTTTGCAATTGTTTCTTCTCATTTTCAGATATGTCACATAAGAGCTTTATTCCACCTGCATTGGTAAGATTGACTCTCCATCAAGGATGCACTCCTCCCCCAGTCCTATTTGACTTTCTTTAGACCTGGGAGCTTAACTTCTGGCACTATGCCACACAAGGTATGAGGCTATTCATAATCTTTTCAGAGGCTAAATTTTCAGAAGTAGGTTTCCATTTCTTTCTCTCTAGTCTGTTTTTATTCTGGAAGCTCTAATGAAGCCTGTTTATCATTGGTCACCCTGCTGTTGTTATTTGAAATACTGATGGCAGAGCTTCTGCAGTATGATAAACTGATCAAAAAAGTGGGGGTAAATCTCCTAGGACACCATAATTCCCCTGAGATATTTTCTGCCAGAGAAATAAAAACTTGCCATCAGAGGAAAGCCTGTACATGAATATTTATGAACATCTTGTTCACAAATTGGTCCAAACTAGATACCAATCATGTGTCCATCAAGCAGTGAGTGGATAACAAATTGTGATATACCCATGCAATGGAAACTATATAGCAATAATAGTAAGGGACTAGGGATTTATGCAGCAACATGCTCATACTTTGAAAACACTATCTTATACAAGAGAAACAAGAGACAAAAGAGTACATAAGAAATTCTGTGAGAGGAAAAATAAATCAGTGTTAAAGAAATCAGAAAGTGGTTGTCTGTGAACAGGATAGTAATTTAAATGGAAAGGGACACTAGGAAATTTCTGGGGGTAATACATTTTTCGTGTGTGTGTGTGTGTGTGTGTGAGAGAGAGAGAGAGAGAGAGAGAGAGAGAGAGAGAGAGAGAGACTTAGGGCGAGCTCTGATGGCACTCTAGGTTTCATGATGGACTGTTAATCTTGAGTCCAGTAGCTGCTGCCATACAACATTTTACAAGGTCACCTCAAACCAACAGACACTCCTAAAAAGGTGAAAAGTGAACTTTAGTGGAATTCAAGCCAAATCTGTCTGTTTCTGAGAAGGCAATTACACCTCTGTTGTTGGGTAAACTGGGTAGTCACTTGTCATCTGTGGGAAAAGCACTTAAAAATTGTTATGTCAAATTCAATGAGAAGACATGCTCTGGACTGTGTTCATAATTGGATGCTTTTCTCCTATTTTCTATCTAGTTTGTGATGATCTAGGCTTTATGTGATAGACTAGAGAGATTTTGTACTGTAGCCTTTGAAGGCAGCAGCACTCTTCATAGGCCACACAAGAAGGATTAGCTGTGGAAATCCCACGAAGTGAACTGGACTTTACATTAAACTCATCTGTAGCATATTTAAGGAACTGACATACTCCCTTGGACTTAAGGCTAAAACATCTCAAGATTATATAATTGGTGGTCCTTGGATTTTTGGTCAGATATGTTGCTTTGAGAGTGTCCCCAAAATAGTGACCTGAGACTACCATATATATACTATTTTAGTGCTCTTTTCACTTAAAAAACATGTACTAGCCTGGGAACCATGGTTCTGCCTTTATGAATGAGTTTTCTTGAAAGTTCTTCCATATCACCAGCCCTGTTGTTCATGTAAATAATATCCGGTTTCTTACAATTTTAGTCTATACGTCATGCATTTCTGTCCAAACAATTTATGTATTGCTATCTAAAAAGTTGTCCAATGCATATATAATTTTCTTTTCTCAATAATGTTTTCAATTTAATACCATAAGATAAATTAATGACACTATTAGTAGAATTACTTTATGTTCCATTAGGATAAGTTATACTGTTCTCTATCATCAAATAAAAATGATGTCCTAAACTGAGAGTGAGTGTTCAATGAAAGAGGTCCCAGAACTATCATATGTTTACTGTATTAATCTCCCCCTTGCACTGATATGACGTATTAATCTGATAAGGAAGGAGCTGCCCTTGTATGGAATATTATGTAAAATTTTTTCCTAGCAGCAACTCCCATGCTGAATGCAAACAGAGTTCAATCATCAAGAAATAAATCTGTACAAAGCAACAACTCATGGATTGTAGTTTGAAGCTGGACTATCCTTTCATAAACTCCTTTTCTCAATAGTATCTTAAATTCTATGTCATTGAAAAAATGTGGATGTTATTAACTATAAAAAAAAGAAATAATAGGAAGGGAAATATAAGGACCTGGTACTGGGGGCCTGGAGGGAGGGAGGATGTTTTGAGGGTGATGATAGCAATGTGTGTAAATGTGGCCTGCATACAATTGATGTATGTATGGATTGTGATGGGAGTTGTATGAGCCCCAATAAAATGATTCATTAAAAAAGAAATAACATTTGTTCGTCTAACAAAGAATTAAATCAAATACCTCCTAAGAAAAAAGGAAACAAATTTTTACTCCACCATCTGATTATCAAGACATCCACTTAGGCTCTGTCTTCAGAATGCCATTTTGAACTTTCATTTTGATACTTTCCAATGACAATTCCTTGAGTCTGGATAAAACTCTTATTTTATAGGGGGTGGGAGTGAACTAGAGACATATATAAAGCTTAGCCATATGACTGGATCTGAGGCCCCAACTTAATTTTATCCCTCATCCAAGATCAATGAATTCTTCTGTCATGTCCCTACTCCGTACTTGTTCTCATGAGGAGAATGCTGAAGGTGTGGATGCTGTGGCAAGGTGGGGTGCAGAAACCAGATGGCCTAGCTATCAGAAACAGTAGCCTCAGAAGTCTTTTCAAGGCTTCTCTTAGAACAAGCAGTCAACGAAGCAAGGCACTAAGTCCATATACAAGAATAAGACCGTCCAAATCCCAAAGAGGAAACAGTTGCCAAGAGTCTCAGTTCTGAATACCCAGGTCGCAGTAGCTTATGGATGGCAGGTTTGTTTTTGTTGTTGTTGTCATTATGTGCCACTGAGCCCATTATGACTCACAATGACCCTGAGCACAAAAGAATAATACATTGCTGAGTCCTGCAAAAAGCCTCACAATTGTTCCTATGCTTGATACTGTTGTCACCCCCACTGTGTGGGTCCATCTCTTTAGGGGCCTTCCTCAAATCCATTTTTGAGTTCCCACAGTTTTTTTTTGGGGGGGGGGCATCACTGCCCTCTGGTGGGAGTAGGAGGCCCAGTATTGCTCCTGGAGAGCTGCTGCTGGATGTAAACCACCAACCCAGTGAGCCGCAGTCCCGCACACAACCACTACGCCACCGGGGCTCAGTCAACCTCCCACAGTTTTAAGCTTCAGCTGACTCCTCTTTGACTCCTCCATAGTCCAGGTATGTGAGTAGCCTTGCGATCAGCTTGGAAAGTCGATAAGGCAGATGTAGTTAGGTTCAAATATAACACTCTTATCATTTGATTTCCCTTCTGACCCACTTTAAAGGTGTTTCAGCTTTTAATCTTTTCTGCTTTGTGATTGATTTTTTCTGTTTTGTTTTGTCATTGTTGTTTAATGTCTGTTTGTTTCTTTTCTGTGTTTTGTATGACTTTCTGTATATGAAATCCCGGATAAGCAAATCTACCGAGGCAGTGACTGGATTAATAATGACCTGGGGACATGGCCTGAGAGGTAGACTAAAAAGGGGTGGGGCAACAAGAACCTGACAACAAGTATGAGAAAGAAGAAGTGTTCTGAAATTGATTGTGGTAATATTTAGGAACTCTTCTTAATATGATTGAACTATTACAATTTTATGATGTATGAATTATATGGCAAAAAATACCTATTAGCTTTTAAATGAGGAGCTTTCAATAGATTTTTCTGTCATTGGAAATAGACCCAACATTTATACAGACAATGTGCAGGGTTATATATTGAGTATCTTTTGGTTTAATATGGACCCCAAATCATATATTGCTTTCTGCTTGGCAGTGTTGCCTGATCAGATACCTGTTATGACTTCTTCCCAGCCAGAAATCTCCAGAGACAAGGATGGAGAGACTGTCTTGCCTTCTTTAGACATGCTGTCAGGACAGTCCATTCCTTAGCGAGGACCTGGACCAGTGAAAAAGAGGAAGGCCTTTGATGAGATGGAGTGACACAGCAGCTGCCACAGTGGGCCCAAACACAGAACACTTATGAAGATGGTACAGCACTTGGCAGTGTTTCATTCTCTTGCACATTGGGTTACTATGAGTTTGGCATGTAAAAAACAGCAACAATAACAACAGCAACTATAAAAGAAGGATAAGTAAGTGGAGCTGATAATTAGAGCCATTCTTTTGGTGAGAAATGGAGGATTTTTTTCTCCTCCAATTTCAAGTTATGTTTCATATGCTAGAATATATTGCATATTTAAAAGGTGCCTAGAACACCTGGGTTTGTCTCCTGGTCGATGGCAGCACAGTATTAGCCTCCACTCACCTGTTCGCAGAGGCTCGTGCTCCTGTGCTGCTGGCTAGGATTCAGCTGTGCTTCCAGACCAAGATAGACTAAGAGGAAGAGCCTGATGTTATTTTTGCAAATCAGCCTGGCAACCCAATGAATCACAACTGTGGTTCCATCCTGTTGTTGCAGTGTCACCCTAAGTTGGGGACAACTTGAGTGAAGCTAACCACAACACCTATTTTAGTGCCCTGAATGGAAACACAACTGCTTTTCCATCTAGTGCTTTTTCAGATGAAAAACTGAGAAAGAACTCCACCTCATCACATACACTTCCCATGTGTAAAGCACAATTGAAAATCTCATGGATGGGCTGAGCCTTGGTGGCGTAGTGGTTGTGTGCAGGACTGTGGCCCACTGAGTTGGCGGTTCATATCCAGCAGCGGCTCTCCAGGAGCAAGGCTGGGCCTCCTACTCCCACCAGAGGGCAGTGATGCTCCCAGCCCTCCCCCCAAAAAATCTCATGGAATATGCCATCATGTAGTTGAAATTAAAAATACATTTTCAAATGAACTTGATTTTCTTTGGTGGCAGGCTTTCCCTGTCATAAAATGAGCAATGCAATCTTAAAGTTTTGATACCTTCTAATTCACCAAACTTCTCAAATAGGAAGTGCCCCCTTTTACCAGTATTTACTACTTACTGTGTGCCAGATACTATCCTAGGAGGTGGGAATTGTTTTGTGAACCAGATCATCTACAAAGAGAGGCAAGTTTTAATCAAACAATTATGTATACATCAAATTTCAAACAAGATGTGTGATGAATAAAAATTACAAGACACCACTAGAAGTAAGTAAACTCAGCAAGGAACAAGTTTAATAATTCCTCTAGGCAATTTTATCTAATTTTCCATTTTCATTCATTTCCTCATTCTTTCATTTATCCATACACTCAAAAAACTTTGGTTTAATCTGCCCCAGGTGTGTTGAAGGTACTGCGCTAACTGCTAAGGATCATGTTCTAAACAAGAAACTCCTAGTATTTTTTATGGGCTAATAGTTTAGTTATCAGAGTATTCAAGTGCTTTAAAGAAATGGGATTAAATATTTCCATTTCATTTGCACTGTCACATGTTAAGGGGTGGAAGAAAACCAGACAAATTACCTGAAGACCAAATTAAATCATCTACCTATTATTAGCGAGGCCAATCACACAGTGCCCTTTGTGACAACACACAAACAAACCTGCCATTCAGCATCAGTGTTTGCAGGGAGAAAGGGGAAACACATTTGACATTATTAAATAAAGACCTGATTATTGAAAAGAACGCGAGAGCCCAGAGGAGAGCATCAGCAGTATAATATCCTGATTGCATTACAACTCTCTTGCAGGGAGGGGTTGTCTCTGACCAGAAGACTATCCTTCACCATGCCTTCCTAAAGTGCATTCTATAAGACTTATATGTTCACAAAATGTATAATTTCTTACTTTGTTTGCAATAAATAGACATTATAGGTAGATGACAAATTAGCATGCTCCAAATTTTTTAATAGCATATTTTATAAGTGATTCTTTAAAATTCCATTTATTAAGGCTTAATTACTGTCTCTTCTATGTAAGTCCATTGTATACTTTGCAAATGTTTTCAATAATCGCATGAATTTTTAATGAATACACAATAATGGTCTTATTAATTTTAAATTAAATGCACTTGTTCACTTTTGAAAATAAAATTAAACTGCTACTATAAATAACCCCACAAATTGAATTTCATTTTTACATGAGAGGAATGCTACTTTGGATGTTTGTAGTTGTAAGTACATTTTTTTTCTCAAAGGATGAAAGAGCTGATGGTGTTGAAGTTTATTTATGGGCTCCAAGGACATATTTAATATCAGATATCCTTTGTATGGGTTATTTACATTTACATTTATTGCAAGTAGTAAGAATCAAGCTCACTTTGGTCTTTATGTTCAATTTAAAGATGTGGGGAAAATAGTTTTGAGGTGAACTAGCAAGCCAGGCTTATCTCTTCTTTCAAGAGATTAACAGAATTTGAATCTAGAGTATCTGATATCTCAGAATTTTTACCGTTTGTTCAATAGAATAACACAATTTGTTTCGTTTGTAATTCACACTTAATTTTCAGTTAATTAGGTGATCAGTCAAAGCTGGAAATCTTCCTGGTGCTCACACATTGAACAGATTTGTTAGTAGCTTAGGCACAATGATAACAATGGGTGATACACATCTTTCATGTGGCTTTCAGGTGGAAACGGGCTCCAAGAGGACTCTAAGAAATGACCCATAAAAGATGTGCTCAGCTGTGAAGCACAGAGGCTGAGGCTGTAATCATCAGAAGTTTGAGTCTGGCCATGGTCAGATAATTTGCAAAATAGAAGTAATGAAAAATGTTATCATGAGCATTGCGTAGTCTCATTTTGCTGGAGAGCTTGTTAGCTTTTAAAGGGCATGCCGAGGGGTCTAGCAACCGAAATTCTACGGTGCATTTTAGAAAAGTAGGCCCTGATGTCTTGTTCTACCTGCTTCAAATATTCATGACCCTCTTTTGATTATTCATATATGATGGAAATTAAGACACATTTTTAAATGCTTTTTACTTATGTATTCAATCTAATTGTAAGACATAGGCAAATGCCCTATTAAACCCCAAGCCTCAATTTCTACACAATTATTTTACTTTCATATGTTCAGTTACATTTATATTTTATACTAGATGTCTAGAAAATTATCATGAAGAGAGTAAATCCAAAATTAAATTGTATGTGCTTTGTGTAAATATATATGTTTAACAAAGTTGCTCAAAACTTTTTTTCTCCTTTCTGAGTGCATGTACACCACACACACATACACACACATACAAATTAAATCAATGCTAAAATAAGATTTGCCAGTGAACAGCAGCATGACAGATCATTTGTTTTTGATTTATTATTATTATTATCTTCTTTCCTGTCATTTTCCTTCTTATTTCCTTCCCCTCTTCATCTTTTTCCTTGTTCTTTTTTCATTTTCTTCTCCCTCTCCTCCACCAAAAAGCAATCTAATGTGATGAATCTTTAAATGAGATCAGCATAAAATTTCACTTCTGAGTAGTTCACTATCTCAAGTTTTCCTAACAGACTAAGTGCTAATTTCCAAATGAGTTAGTGGCATTATTAGGCAAGCTTACTTAAAAAGTGAAACATTTGAATAAGAAAGCTATATACATTGAATCTGGAGAAAAAAGTTTATCGTCCCCAAAAGTTCATGTTGTATTTGTTAATACATGCAACTTTTGAAACTAGACTGTACTTATTATGTGAAACCACACTATTTTGAATAAGGCTTCTGTGTTGCTACGAAGCAGAACAGGGCAGCATTTTGGTCAATTGTGTATCAGATTTCCATGGGATGAGGCCTGAGCAGATCACCGATAACACATTTGTTTTTGGGTAATCTATTTTTTTCTTTAGTTGGAAATTTTCTTTTTTTAAATCTAGATGATAAAATTAAAAACAAACCGAGAGATATTTGGTTGTGTTTGTGTTAATTTATTTAAAACATTAGCTAAAACTAACTAACCAAAGCACCTTGCCTGACAGAGGACCATTTCATAGATTGCTTTTTGATGAACAAATACAATACAACTCTGGGTCCTTATCTAGGAAAGTTAATGACAATTTCTTAAATGAATTGTGAAGTCCTAAAATAAGAAGCAGTGAGTACTAGGTGCTTACTTCTTCTTATTTATTAGAAAATAAGATTTATTTTGATGAAAATCTACATAGCAGAACTTGTTCTCATCAGATGGATTCTGAACTTAATGATCAATAGCCATAGTTAAATTCTTCACACTGTTGACACTTGCTATTTTTGGTCTAGTTAACTCATTCTCATTGACTTAGATCCCCTGCCCTTCTATGTTCTTGTCTGTACTTTAGAGTAGATGATGTGCGTTTGGTCTTATGTAAATAATTTGTTTAAAAGGACAATACTCAAGGGCCTCAACATTTACATTTTAAGTTAAGCTGAGAAGTTTGAAGGTGATTTCAGGGATAGTCTTGATTCAAAGTTTAAAGAGTAATAAATCAGATCAGAAATCTAGGAAACTACTCCAACTGGTGTTCTCTAAGAATTTGATGTTCTGGCCTACATTTTGCTTGCTGCCTATTAGGACCTATCTATTACATATATTCTTTATTAGAACATTCAGTAACAAGAGCTAGCCACCTGTATTTTTTTTCCTTTTTAATCTTAAGGTAGAGGATGCAGTGGTTTACAGAGATAATTGGTCCTGTATTCTAGTTCCTTCTCTTTCTTGAATTTCCTTCTTTTCCTATTGTTATTTCTGTTATTGAACAAAGATGAATAAAACTATATTTTAAATGGTCACTCCTTGAGTAAGCAACAATTGGTATTTCCTTTGTAAACTCATCATTTTGTTTCTGTAGATTTTTAAAATTTCATTCTTAATCTTCTAAGAATCTTGCAGCACAAATTGTTTCTTTATTAGCAATATTATTACTTAAAGTTTTAAGTAATGACTGATACTTAACTTCACTTAAAATAATTTCCATTGAGCAGTTTGTCTGCCTTGTTGAAAGTCTTTTCCAGTATTTAGAATCATTCTTATAGAGAAGTATTCCTTATGTCCACCAAAGCTCTTCCCTTCCATTTTACTCTGGTATTTCCTGGCATTTTTTTCTTCCCTAAGGAGATGGAGAACAGCTGGTCATACACTTCTTCATAATAGAACCTGTCAAAGTTATAGACAGTTGAGTTGCATATTAACTCCTCTCTTCGGAGACTTAACATAAATCTAACTGCTTTTTATGCACCCTAATTGGTTTATAGAGTGACATCTTTTTATTTGAATTGCTAATGTTATTTTACATTTAGACAGAATTTTCTAATGCTCTGCTATATATTACTATTTTTCATCTTATAGTTGGCATGGAATTCAATGGAGAAACCCTTCAGGTATCTGTTTTATTTGCATGGGAATCAAGTTCTCATTATTAAAGTGACACAGGTAGTAGAACTTCAAATATAATTTGCATCTAGTTTCTTCTACCTAAATGGATTTTTAAAATGTATCTCTCAGTTTTCTTTACATTTTATTTGTTTTGGCAACATCGAGTCTTCTTTTATATACAATATGAAGAATTAAGAAGGTAAGTCAATTTTGGCATGCATTTGTTAACGAGGGGAGCTGCAGTGAATACCAATTGCTCAGTTACAAATACAAGTATACTTTCAATAGAGTAGAAGAGAAAACTCATCCAGAGGCAAGATGGCTGACCTCCTGAAAGAAGGAGGTTTCATGGTTCCTACTGGTGCTTCCAACTTCATAATGATAGCACATCTATCCAGCCATCAACGTTGCCAAGGCTTGCAATAAGTACAAGGTGGAGTATGTGACCGTGGAATACAGCATGGGCCCAGAAAGTAGGCATCTCTTCGATTGCATTCAGCAAGTCCACCAAAACAGGTGGGAAGTGTATCCTCCCTTTTTGCTAGCTGTTGAAAGTGTTTACCACTCAGTATAGTCTCTGGTTTAGACTTGGCTTGAATTACTGGACAACTTCCTGACACCTATGGTTATTACACAGGGGAACCCAGTAAGTGGAATTGAGGTGTTCTGGGCTCCATCACCCTCAATCTCTTGATGGACACAACTATGTGCTCCACTTTCCAGCATCTTGGATGGGTGAAAACTGGCTTGGGTTCTGGGTGCAAATGTTACCATTTAAGAATTAGAATGGCTTAAAAAACTCTAATTCTTCTTGAAATGACTTCCCTTAGTTTCCAGATTCTTTTTTTCTAAATATAATAAATTAAGTGATAAGAGCCTAATAGCCTAAAAACATTAGTGATAAAGATTGGTGATTGTGAGAGTTTTAGTTATGACACCAAACACCTTGCTGATAAGAGAAACTGGTTTAGCTGACTTGGTTAATTCCCTGTAGTTTTGTACACTATTGAGTTAATCATGATTTATAGTGGTTCTATGATAGGATAACGCTTCTCTTACGGTCTTCTGGGCTGTGATGTTTATAAAAACACATCATTGGATCTTTTCTCTGATGAGAGACTGAGTGGATTTAAGCTGTTGACTTTTCTTCAGCTGTGTGTTTAACCACCGCACTCCCAGGACTCTGCTAACTAGTTGTTTATCACTTTGCCTGTTCACTTTTCTGCCCATGTGTCTTTAGAATCTAATCATGGAGGTCAAACTTTACAGTTAGAGAATTGTTTACTACTGAGGGAGATACTATTATTTCAAATAAACACTAAAAGCTGGGTAAGGTCTTTGAAGTATGAGTATTGTTGGGCAGTAGAAAATTAAGGTGGGTGTAGGAAGAAGGTTCCTTACACAAAGAATATCACAGGCTTCATGGTCATAGGCGCAGAGGGTGTTATAGAAGCTAAAATCATCTGGAAATGATGCAATTATTACAACAGTGAGACTCAAGAGAATGACTAATAAATGATCATAGATTGTGCTATTTATAAATTAGTTTCAGAATACTGTGTGGCAGAAAATTGGCTATTTTTGTACTACTAAAACACGGAATGTGATCATTTATTTATCAATGAATCACAGCGAGCTTGTGGGCATCAAAAGGAAATATGAAAATTGAGAAAAAGAGGATCTGGAATGGAAGAAATGAAAAAGTTGATGGTGTCAAGGAAGTTCTCAGAAATATAAGTAGAAATCATTTTCTAGATAAAGCACAGTTTACTTTAACCTAATTTTCTGGGTTGAAAAAACTGGTCAAATACTATGACAAAACAAAAGGACCTGGTCTGCACTGCAAATCTTAAGCTGTTGTTCCTGAACTTGCAATGGACTTTAAAGTCTGAGAGAACTCTGATTGTGTAGAGAATAAGAGGAAGAGTATCAGTTTTATAGCTTAACAAACCGAACAGTTGCTATGGAGTTGACTTTGATTCATGGTGAGGCCATGTGTATCAGAATAGAAATACGTTCACAGGACTTTCAATGGTTGAGTTTTTTTTGAAGTCAATTGCCAGCCTTTTGCCTTAGGCATCGATGGATGGAGTTTAACCTCCAAACATTCAGCTAACAGCTGAGCTTCTTAACCACCTTCGCCATCCAATTGTACATAGGAATTCCAAAATAAGTCCACTTTTCTTTGTCTTCTTTATCATTCTCATTTGAGAATCCATGGAGAGAAATCCTCTCTCATTCCGATTAGGATGTATGACAGGATCATTGGCATCGATCCCACAATGTTATATGAAATTTAATTCAGAAAATGAGCCCTGTTTGAGATGAATACTTGTGAACATAGTGGGCATTAGGCTCCAGTTGAACTCTGTGCAACACATGCTTTTCACACTATTCCCTTAAGGAACTATGCATGTGAGGAGGCTTCAAACAGACTGTGGAAAAGTGGAATGATTACGGAATTTTTCCAAGAACTTTTTGAAGTCCGCTTGTAATTTCCATTCAGCAAAATACCGATTTAAATATGGATCAACTAATAACCACTGTATTAAAAACAGTTATGCGCCTTGACTTTTATTTCTCGGGGGCTCGTGGTTAGTCATGTGCAAAACAGAATGAAAGCCTCCCCTGTCAATTTAGGTTGATTCCCATCTGCCATGAAGGATAACCCAGGAGCCCTTCTCCATCAGGTACTTTTGTTGTTTTGCAGTTGCTATTTTATAAAGAATCTGTAATCACTTATTCTGTGTTTCACCCAGCTTATGAAGAGAAATAGCTCTTGAAAACATAATGGCCAGATGATCTCAGGATGCAAGAATCCTTCAGATGTTTGCTGAGATCTATTGAAAGATGCTTCAGTTTGACAAAAGCAGGAAATGTTAATTTTCAGCTCTTTTATAAATAGAGGGATGATCTGTAAAGGGAAAACTGTTGTCACAGCAAATGTACACTTGAGTGATTCAAACCTAATTAGTGGTTATATGATTTGCCTTGCATATATTTACTGTAACAACTGGGAAACGGCTCTTCACATTCAGATGTTGAATTGATCCTTTTTCTTTTTTTTTTTTTAAAGCAAAACAGCTCAGAAAATTTATTTCCTTTCTCTTATTTATCTTAACCTCCCACACCCCCATCATAAAAAAGAGCCCCAAACCAAACACTGTTTAACCTTCTTTGCACCTTCATTTTTGGTATATCTGTTTGATGTTACCAATGATTAGCTACATTTATTTTCTTTCAGTCTCTACTCTGTTCTATTACTGCCAAATGACCAACAGCTTTATGTGTGACATGGCAACATTATCTACTTGTGCCTAGCATTGGAAGGAGGTGAATTTCCCATTGGAAAATATATAATGAGGGAGATCATATAATTACACAAAAATCATACTCCTAAAAACATCTTTAAGCAAGATGTTTGAAGCAATTAATGGATGGTATATCTTTGCTATGTCTATTTATTTTGTCAAACAAGTAACCAGGTACAAACAAGAAGAGACTCATTATTGCAGTGGCGGTTTCATGACTCTAACTGTAGGCAATTTGCAACATGGTTGATAAAAACAAATTCTTATACAGAGCAGACAATTTATCATTTGCCTAAACCAAAAAACTTATTTGGGAGGAGTCAAAACCAAAATTGCTAAACATTAGACACTGTATGCTTGAATCAACAGTAATATGAAGAAAAATATTTTTCTTCTTTTCCTATATTCTATAGCATTTTGATTATAAAAATAACAAGTTTGTTGTTAAAATGTTGAAAAATGTACTTGTACAAATGAAAAAGAGGGGAAAGTATGTAATTATACTACTTATAGTATTTGAAATGATTTGCTTTCCTATTTTCCATGTTTGCATATGGAATTTTAAAATAGTCTTTTTTAATGCCTCTTTGTAGGTTGCTTTGGAAAACATTTCTTTGCCAACATTTTTTCTCTTTGCAGCCTGTTTAGACTTTTCTATGCCTCTCTTGGGCTTTTTGAAAACTGATTTTTAACATGTCAGGATAGTCATGGACCTATCTATAAAGAATGTTTGCTTAACATATATTTTCCTGGGGAACTGAAAAAGTTGTTGGAGTAGTTGCTTATGCCTATGGATTTGCAGAGATTTAGATATTAGATATATTGAATTGGGAAAATCTGCACATGATCTCTTTAAATTGTTAAGAAACCAAGATGTCACTGTGAGAATTAATTCAGACAAAAGTCTTTTCAGTCTTCTCAGACGATGCGAAAACCTTCAAATTATGATGTTGGCAAAAAACACTGACTATACCATGGACCACTAGAAGAATTTGCAGATCTCTTTTGGAAGAAGCACCCCTATAATGCTTCTTAGAAATGAGAAACGTGAGCTTTGTCTCACGTACATTGGACCTGTGAACAGGAGGAATTAGGCTATTATACTGGCAAAGTTGAGGGTCAGCAAACAAGAGAAAGGCCCTTCAAGAGGGATGGAGTGATACAGTGGCTACAACAATGAGTTCGAATATCACTTTTGAGGATGGCATATGTGTTAGTCTAGGTAGACTAAAGAAACAAATTCATAAACTTGCATATATATATATATATAAGAGAGTGTTTTATGTAAAGGATAAGTATACATTAAGAGAACATTCCAACCCAGTCCAGTCCAAGGTCAGAAGTCTGACATTAGTCCATATGTCCAATACCAATATATAAGTCCTCTTCAGGCTCTTGAAATGCATGCAATGATGCCAAAAGCAAAACAACCACAAACCAGTGGGTAGAAAGTCTTTGGATCCAGTGGGATTGTAAGCCTCTCAGCACTGGCAGGAGTCTCCTCGTGGCTTCTCTAGGGCCAGGTTTCTGGTCCCATCAGGGTAAGTTCATGGGGCTTCTCCTCAGGGATGTCTTGTAAGCAGCCAGTCTTGTCAGTCATGTATCTCCAAGGGAGTGACCTGAAAGATATAGTGTCTCTCCCTCCAAGAAGGAATGACCACATTTCCCAGAATTCTCAGGAGAAGACCATCCTGCACAGAGGTCTCATTGGCTATCTCCAGATTGACAAGCTAGACTCCACCCCTACACTCTTAATCCAGATTGGTGACTGCCTCAGCATAGGACTAGCCAGTATTTCATACTGTTGTATATAGGAGGGCTCTGAGTCAAAACCAACTCAACGGCAGCTAACAGCAACAAAACAAGAGCAAGATATTAGAATTCAACAGGTAGTAAACACAAACAAAAAGTCCATGGCATATTTTAGGTGGGAGAATTGAGTGAAGGGAAGCTTCTACAGAATGTTTCAGAGATGCCTCAAAATAGAACTAAAATAAAGAGGAAAAAGAAAATTAGCTGCCTACGAAGATTTCCCTCACCCTCTGTGCAGGGAAGAATGGAAGTATTACTTAACCGGATGGTCATATTTAGGAAACACCAACAATATTATTGGTTTTAAGTAGAGTGTACATAAGGAAAGTTCTTGATTTCAGTATGCACGGAATTTAAGCTTTTTGTGTTCTGGAGAACCAAACCAAACCAAATCCACTCCCCTGCTGTTTGAGCTGGAAAAATAAAACTGTGTTTTTATGAGGTCAGCCACATCACTTTGTACTCTTTTTGAATTATAGTTGAAGAAATGAAAAAGGAATCAAACTGACAGCAAAGAGAAAATTACTTTGCAAAGTGGGTGGACAATATTCTGGAAGGTCGTATTCTTAAATACTGTGGTTGCTTTTTTAATTATTTTATTTTTATAGGGCTGACTGATTTTTATTACCACTAATAACCCTTGTGGCTCTGAAAACTAAGATAATCTGGGTAATCAAAATTTTTTGCTTTATGACTGAAGATGATTATCTGCAGATGAGAGGACAGAAATTCCTCTTTTCCAAATCCTCTTTGCTAACAACACAAAGAATGCATAGCTGCACAGGACATTTGGCTAGCAACACGGTGATGGAGTCAGGGAGTCCCTTTTTGAAAAGAGCACCTCTTGAAAGAGTTGGGCCGTGAACTAGGCAAGTGATCGAACTCTTCACTTGGAGAGAAAGAACCAAATGGAAAGCCTTCAAAGGAAAGACAGAGGGGAGCCAAAATGATTACCCTCCTCAGTGAGAAGCCTATTTCTTGGTTATTAAACTTTATTTACTCTTAACGTTATTTTTCAACAAAAACAGCTGTCTATGATGCCATGGGATTTGCTACATTATCTAAAATCTCCATTATTTTTGGAAAGTCCTTTCTGTCTTCCTCCATTTCTGTGTTCCTTCAGATGGCTAGTTCAGGATTTTAGATGCAGTGTCAGGAAGAAAAGGATTGTGGCAAATATAAAGGACTTGAAAAGTGTGTCAGAAAGTTAATTAAAAGACACATGCTGCATTTTGGTCTGGATTTATGGAAGACAGGACATTGTCATTAGACCCAGTGTGAACTCATTCTTTTTGTGGATTCTGCTCAATTAGTTAAAGGAAAACTTTAGAGCAGAACTAATCTATTAAACAATTTGACTTTGCCCTATAAATTCTGGTGAAAGAAACATGCTATTTAATTTTTTTGAATCTTGAAATTAAAGGACACAGAAACTTTACATTATATAAGGAAGTGTTAAGAAATCAAAATTCATTGAATTACTGACCATCTTCCTAAAAATAGGCTTGTGCTCTTGTGGTTTTACACAGTTTGGAAAAGTAACCTCTAAAAATAATAATATATAAGATAACCATTTAAAAAAGATTTTCCTTTTCCTATGAAGTGAAGTTTTTCGTTATGTTTGCTAATTTTATTAGTGAACACACCTTCACAATCCACCCAATCCGCAGCATTTGGTTGATTCTGACACATGGCAAAAGCTAGATGCTTTCATTTGGAAATTCTTCCTTGTGTCAGTGGATTCCTCAGTTCAGTTTGACACTTGCTTTAATCAGACCAAAAACTGAAAATATGCTCCATAAGGACATGTAGATCCAGATGGATGAAGTATAACTGTAAATTACAGGATTCCTTTTTCCTATCTAATAATGGAAATGTTTCATTGTCATGCAACACGTACATCCCCATAGCTGATGATATCCATGATTTTTTATGCCAGTGTTCTAACAGCACTTTAATAAGATAACTTGGGGCCAGAATTGTCATGAGGTCGGCAGTTTGTCAACTCCATGCTCTCCTGTGTTCTAGTTCCCATGGTAGCTATTGAGATGACCAATCATTTTTCTTTTATTTGAAAATTGGTCTCTCCACCCTCTTAATTGTTCCCTCCCCATTCCAGGAATATGACACGATTTTCTATTTTATTGCATCCTTTGGAATTTTCTAATAGGTGCCCTTCTATAGATATATTTTAAATCATTGATTTGGGCAAGTAGGGGGTCTGCAGTATATATATTGAAATCTTATCATTAAGTCTTCCAATCAGTGAAAATGGGATTCTCCTCCCATTTATTTAGATCCATTGCATTTAGTAATTTTTAGTGTATGTGTTAGGTTTGGTTCTCTAAAGAAGTCAAGCCATTGACACATAAATACAGGAAGACATTTTAATGTTCCACATTGTAGGGTCAGACTGTTGTAGAATTGGGTAAGTGCAGTCCTGTTCATGCCTATGGGTCAGATACAAGCTGGCGGTTTCTACGGACTCCTGTAACTTTGTGGGTGATGAACAGGAATCAGGAGGGTGAATAAGGAGGACCACAGGCTGGAGGATACACAGTCGATTGTGTCCTAGGTGGGCAGTCTGATGATGGCTCATGGTACTGGCATGAATTATACACGTAAGAAAACACTCAGTGAGATGGATTGACACTGGACTTGCAACTATACAGTCAAACAATCACACTGTGAGGATGCACAGGACCAGGCAGCATTTCAGTCAGCAACAAAGAAACATTAGAAAATAAATTTCTCTTTGGTAATGTCACGCATTTTGGCAGCATTCATTAACTAAGACACTCGTCAGGTGTTAGCGAGCCCCTTCTGACTCCAAGCAACCCCATGTCCAACAGAAGTAAACACCACCCAGTCCTGTCCAGCCTTACCCTCATGCTTGACCCCATGGTTGCAGCCACTAAGCCAATCCATCTCCTTGAGGGCCTCCCTCTTTTTCATTGCCCCTATCCTTCACCAAGCATGATGTGCTTCCCTAGAGACTGATGCCTCTTGGCCACATGTCCAAAGTATGTGAAACAAAATCTCTCCAACCTTGCCTCTTAGGAACACAGCGACTGTCCTTCTTCCAAGATGGATTTGTTTGCCTCGTAGCAGTCTTTGGTACGTTCAGCATTCTTTTCCAGCACAAGTAAAACATATCAATTTTCCTTTGGTCTTCCTAATTCAATGTCCAACTTTCACATGCCAATGAGACAAGTGAAAATACCATGGCTTGGGTGAGGGACACCTTGATCCTACAAGTGCCACATTGCTTTTCAATGCTCTGAAATAGATCTTGTGCAGCACATTTCCCTAATGCAATGAGTCTTTTAGTCTCTTGACTGCTGGTTCCATAAGCATTGGTTGTGGATTCAAGCAAGACAAAAATGCTTGACTATTTTAACCTTTTCTCCACTATTGCCTATTGGTCCATTTGTGAGTATTTGGAGTTTTGTATGGCTGTTTTTTTTTTTTTTTTTTACATTGAGTTGCAATCCATTCTCAAGGTTGCAGTCTCTGATCTTCATCAGCAAGTGCTTGAAGTTCTCCTGACTTTTATCAAGCAAAGTGGTGTCATTTGCATATATTGGCTGTTAATGAGCCTTCCTTCAGTCCTGATGCTGCATTCTTCTTCACAAAGCTGGTTTCTCTGTTTCTTTGTTGGGCATGTAATTTGAAGAAGTATAATGAGAAGATGCAACCTGGCTGTGCACCAGCCCTAATTTTAAAACATGCCATATTCCTTTGTTCTGTTTGCACTGTCTCCTCTTGATCCATGGACAATTTCCACATACAATCAAGAAGATATTTGGTTTTAAAAAATATTCTGTGTCACATCCTTTCTTTGATGTATTATTTTAGCCAACAGATAATTCTCAGAAGCAAATATACTATTTGGAATATCGCTACTCTGAAATGGCACTATTTAGGCATGCAATCTCTGCCTGCCTGGGCATCCTCCCCCAGTTAGTGCACCACAGCACTGTCAGAGGCATTGTAAGTGCCATTTGCTTCCTCCCTTGCACAATAGCGTTGGCCTAAAGATGGGTTTTATGTGTGTAACCTTATAGTGTCCCTGGTTTTAGGAACCCACTTCATTCAAGGTCATAACTCATGTAAAAATGTTCCCATGATACCCCCCACCACCCACCCTCACTCCCGCCTCAACAAAGCAGATCCTTTCCTGTCCAGCCCCCCACCACTGGTAAAAAAGCAGAGCTGTTTGTCCTCATAAGCCAACCAGTGTCAAATAAACTGCTGTCTCTCTGATTCATTCTCAGTTTTTTTGTTCTCTCAACATCTATGTGTTGGAATTTTCTCCCTCCTTTGGGCTTTAGCTCAAACAGTTGGCAGAAGTTGCTCCAGCCAATATCAGCACCTATGTGTGCTGGACTGTTGAAACAAGTCTAGCCTGGGGTACCCCCCCATTCCTTCCTTTCAAGCTAACTGTTTTAACTGTTGGCCCATTCTCCAAATGACTTAATGCTTTAGCTACCACATGACCTACTGTTTCCTTGTCCATACTGGGGATTCTTTGCTTTGGGATGGTCTTTTATGGTCAAGCTGTTGGGCCTGAAACTCTCCAGTGCCCAAGGGATAAGGCTGCAGATTGGCCAGGGGGTCGTAAGGGCCATTGAGGTGGTTTGGTGGTATTGAGTCGATTCTGACACATCAGAATCCTCTAGGACAGAGTAGCATTAAAGCTCTGAAATAAGCGCCCTTTGGCCAGGGCAGAGGGCAGCAGAGTCAGACGTTGTGGATGCTACCTACTTCCCCCTTATACAACAGCACTTACCTTACCAATACATTTCTTGAACATTATTATCAGGAGGCTAACCATTTTGGTAGGTCATCTGACTCAAAAATGTTTTTTTTTTCTTCCACAGCATTACAGTATCATACCTTTATACTTTCAAAATTATTTGGGCTATCCTAAATCTTTTTAAAATTAATTTTATATTTATATTTTTCTCAGTTTTAAATAGAAGGAAAAATATAGTCAGAGTGAAGGAAAATGTTTTCAAATTTCTGAGACCTCCCCTAAACCAAAATGAATGTAGCCACCAAGAAGAGGACATGATACTATCGGCCAATGGATTTGCACATCACAGAAGACATTGTCCTGCACAGTGCCCTACTCTCAAGAGTTTCATGATACAAAACCCAAGACCAAGCTCATTGTCACCAAGTCTCTTCGGACTCATAGAGACATTATAGGGCAAAGTAGAACTCTCCCTGTGGGTTTCTTCATGGAAGGAGAAGCAGACTGCCATATATTTCTTTCTCCAAGTTGCTAGTCAGTTTAAAGGTTTTACCTATAGTTAGCAGCAAGGTCTTTAACTCCTTGTCCCAAACAAAAATTTTTGAACCGTGTGATCATTACTGCTTCTCTAAACTGAATTGTCTAATATATGCCCTAATGATTTTATTTTTTAAGATTTTTCCTGGATCTCTAACTATTTAAGTTATAATTATTTTGATAGTTTTCTTTCAAAGCATCTCTGGCATTAGGAGGAATATCAAAAGAATATTAGAGATAAGCAGTAAAGAGGGGGAAATTAGGATTTCTGAATATACCTATTTATTGGCAATGAGGAAGGATGTTATTAAAATGTATGAGAGGATGAGTTCACTAGATGAATCATGGGGAGTTAATATATGCTTCAATGTTAAATTGATATGCCCACTTCCCCTGAGTCAGAACATTAGCTTCACCCCTGGATTAAATCTTGATTATCCAGTGTCAGTATTCCTCCCAAAGCAACCATTTCCTCCATCTCTTTGGATATTATTTAATTGCTCATTAGCTCCTTTCAGGGAGAGCTCACTGGTAAATATTTAACAGCTAATAAATTGTGTGTGTGTTTATCAGTAAGATAGCTTGAATACTGCCTCTTTTATAGATAAACAAAATTTGCAACAAATGGATAATGAGTAAAATAGTATCAATCATACTAATATTTTTCATATCACATTTTGACAAGATAACTGAAGTTTGAAACACTTGAATTGATCAGGTGAGATTTACTGTCTTAAAAGCATATCTAGAAGAGATTTGAAAAGTTAAATTAGGTATAAGTTAAAAAAAAGTACAAAGATGCAACTTTGAAATTTTTTGCATTTAGTTAGCATGCTAAGTATTCAGAGGAAAATGGTACAAGGATGTTTTGATCAGATGAATTGCACCTCATTCTTAGAAATATATCTGCCAGGATTTGTCACATTTTCTGTCCTCAGTTGGACAGTTAAAATGTTTTTCTCAGGGTCACTTTGCCTCAATCTTGTGCAAATCTCAAACCTAGAACTTTTCCTAAGCATCTAGTTACTTCTTCTTGTTTCCTCAAGATTGGTTTGTGCATAATGCAAATTATTAGTATGTTTGATTGTTTTTTAGAAGATTGAAAGTATGAGTCTGAGGCACCTTGAAAGAAAGGCCTGGAGACTGAGCCCCGGTGGCTTAAGTGGTTGAGTGAGGAACTGCAGCCCGCAAGGCTTGGTGGTTCAAATCCAGCGGCGGCTGGGTAGCGCCCACAACCACCAGAGGCAGTGATGCCCACACATACACCAAAAAAAGGCCTGGAGAAATACTTCTCAGAAAGCAAATCAGTTTTACTCTGACTTACATGGATTGACACAAGTCCAAATTAGCTCTAGGAACTTGTATTTTACTGGAAACTACACTCCTTTCTCTGCCTGGTCAAAGGTACCACTCTGGTGCGCGTGCGGGCGTGTGTGTGAAGTAATGGATGCTGGAGAGAAGAGGATGGTGTGCCGGTGAAGATGCAGCAAAGACCAATAAGGGAATATAACAGCAGCAACAACAAAACATTTTCAGAATCCAAAGGCCAATTGGCTTGTGCCCCAGGCATGAGGCTTGCCATATGTTTTATTTCATGTTTTGAAAAGCCATTCAGGTTTTCAGTGGAAAAAACTAATGTGAAAATCAGCCATAGAGGGAAAGTACTTCCTGCTTAATTACTGTTTCTGGAGGTTGAAATTTTGATGTACAATTTGAAGGATTACCATTTTCCACTTAGCCATATCTTTATTTTCAGTTTTATATAATGATACAAAGATAATAATAAATATGAACCTCATAGGGAATTATTTTAATAATTAAAGTGATAACAGGTTAAGAAGTAAGACAGATGCAAAATATGAGTAAGATAAGATATATGTAATGAATAATTTAAAGCATCAGTTTCCATTGTCCTTGCAAAGCAAATTAATAAGGTGCTGTGAATATCAGTTCATTATTTTTACACATTTTATCTTGAAGGTCACTGGAGTATTATCTTTAAGAAAAATATAAAAATTAGGTAGCATTATTTCTGTCCCTGGGGTTATGATGCTAGTTTAGCTTTCCTTTTCTCTCCATTTTCTTCATCTATAATGCTACAGAAGACGGAAATTGTCACTTTATTTTGTGGGCAGATTTTTTTCCTCTGAGAATAAGCCCCATTGTAACATGTTTCAAGCGGCTTTTTTCTCTTTATGAATGGGTGTCATTTTACTTATGCGTGCAGGTGTCTTAACATGCAGGTGTGTGCTGCCTTCATGTTCCTAAAATTTCAATCCACTGAGAACATCTTGTCCTTGAAACTTAAGCAATCTTGATTTAAATACTCATCTACAAGGTGACAAAAATACAGTATCTTTCAGCACTTGGAGAGGTTTATATTTCTTTGTGCTTTGTGATTTGCTCAGGCAGTTTTCTTTTTGTATCCCGTATTAGCTAACTCTGCAGGGAATTAGCTAACTCTGATCTTCTCTAACATACTATTGAGTTAAGTATATTGTGTGGTCAGAATGTATTGAAGACTTTTAGGATATATTAATTAGGGTATTGGTTTGGTGCTATAAGTAAGAAACTTCCACTAGTAGCGGTTTAAATACGATAAAATTTTATTTCTCCTTCCTGAAAACAATCCACAACTTCTTTATCAATTTCTTTATCACACACTTGTCTTATTTTGTCATTTTGTGGTGGCTTATGTGCTGCTGTGATGCTAGAAGCCACGTCACTGGTATTTCTCATGCCAGCAGCGTCACCCAGCGTGAACAGACTACAGTGGCGCTTCCAGGAAGCATCAAAGGAAGATAGAAATAATGTACAGAGTCACTTTACACAGCGAACTGGTCAACATTCCACCACTCTACAAAGCAGCATGTAAGTGAGAAAAGTCAAGCTGTCTTGAAAGCATTAGCCAAAAACAAGGCCCGAGGAATTGACGGAATCCCGATGGACATGCTTCCACAAGCTGGCAAGCCACTCAAAGTACTTGCTTGTCTATGCCAGGAAATGTAGAAAACAACCGACTGAAGGAGATCCATATTTGTGCCCATTTCAATGAAAGGCGATCCAACAAAAAAAAAAAGCACCAATTATAGAACAAGGCCACCTAACCTCACATCATCCTTGCTGCTAAGGAGCATTCTGACTGTATTTCTTCCACGACAGAATTGTTTGTTCTCTCGGTAGTTCATGGTACTTTCAATATTCTTTCTAACACTACAATTCAGATGCATTGATGCTTCCTCAGTTTTCTTTCTTCGGTGTGCAACTTTCCCATGCTTGCAAAGCAAGTGAAAGTGCCGTGATTTGGACCTTAGTCCTCAAAGTGATATCCTTACTTTTCAATATTCTAATGAAGCCATGTGCAACAGATATACCCAATATAGCGTGTCTTTTGATCTCTTGGCTACTGTTCCATAAGCAGTGATTATGGATCTAAGCAAAAATAAATCCTTGTCAGCTTCAGATTTCTCTCCATGCATCATGATGTTCCCTATCGGTCCATTTGTGAAGATTTCGGCCATCATTCCACTGACTTGTAATCCACATTCAAAAGTGCAATCTTTGATTTTCACCAGTGAGTTCTCCAAGTTCTCCTCACTTTCAGTAAGCAAGGTTGTGTCATCTGCATACGGCAGATTATTATCAGTATTCTTCTAATCCTGATGTCACATTCTTTTTCATATATGCTCATTTATCTGATGATTTGCTCAGCATACAGATTGAGCAAGCATGATGAAAGCATCCTTTCCTATGCGTTTTCTGATTTTAAACTATGCAGGTAAAAATTATGTTTGGGTTGCACAACTGCTTTTTGACCCATGGGCAAGTTTTACATAAACATAATGAAGTTTTCTGTTTGTTCTGTTTTGTACAACAGAACAAATCAAGTTTCTGTTTGTTCTGTTCTGTTCACACAACCACCTCTTGACTCAAGTACAAGTTCTGTGTGACTATTATGAAGTTTTCCAGAATTACTGTTTTTCTTGATTATCCATAGTTTGTTATGATTCACACAGCTGCGTGCTAACAATTCATAATTTTTCAAAACAACAAGACAGCAAAAGACATATTTTTTCCATTCTATTGGGGGCTTTACAGCTCTTTTTAGAAACCATACACCAACTGTATCTGGCATATTCATATATGTATTCCATTGCTCTTTTCTAGACATTGACTTTCTACTGAGCCCTTGGGATCAGCTCCTCCTACCCCCACCCCCTCCCTCCTATCCCTGAGTAGTTACATTGCATAATTTTCCTGATATAAACCAAATATAACCAAATATTTCCTGATATAACCCAAATATATCCCCAGAGGATCACAACTTCAAAATGGTCCAATTTAGACATTCTTCCAATGGAAGCCTCTTGTGTCTTAGTGACTGCTGTTACACACTTCATAAAGATATAATAATGCATTGATCGTACAGTGTATTTAGTCATTTCCTAAAAACATTTGCACGCATTTATTTTTTAACCTTTAACAATAACCCCTGATATTTGGCAGAACTAAGATTATTCCACTTTACAATGGGAAAACTGAGGCTCATGAAGCTTAAATTCCTTCCTGCATTTTTTTAGGTAAAAATTAGAGGCAGAGATGGATCAAGGATTCACGACTTATGACTCCTTGCTCAGGGCATTTTCTATTCACTTAAGTCTTTTGAGAACAGTGAATAGTTTAAATATATAATGTATTTTAAAATATCAGTACTTGAATCCTCAAGTAGTCCTTGAAAATCATTAAATTCTCATTTCAGTTTCCTGAGAAGTAAACATTATTTTGCTATTTTATGAAAAGAAGAATAGGATTTAGGCTCAATCATCATGAAAATGTTGTCAGTTCCAAATTATATTTCTTGTCTTTGTATTTCCCAGTATGATACTCCACTGACTAGAGATTTATATGTTCACTGTTATTCTCTGCATTGATTCTAAATGTAGAATCTTTCTTAATATGAGAAATCATTTTAAATATATAGTGAGTGCCTTGGATAGCAAAATCATTAGTGAACCAGAGAAGAGAAATTGATGCTTTTTTTGCATGTGATAATTTTGAGAGGATTGTAAATAATGGCAAATAATAAGAATGTTAAGATAAAATTAATGCATGCATCTGCCAATAAACAAACATGAAATCTAATTAAGTAGAAGAGGTATCTTAGTTTGCATTCCTTCTATAAGTAGACATTGAGACAAGGTCATTGTGGTCAGGTAATTCATTTGATAAGAACATAGGGAGAATAAAGGTGGAACTAGAAAAATAAGGCGTAAAAGAAGCAAAAATCTCAATAATGAATTTTGTGGTGTTAACTCTACATAATATAATACTAATAAAATATTTCACTCTCTTACTCTATCAAGTTTATATACTATTTTCATTCTTTCCCTCATGTTATTTTTCCAGTTATTGGTGGTTTTGTAACATATACCAATGTGTTATTAACCACATATATTTGAAATATATTATATTTCAAAATTTATTAAATTTTTGCTATTCATTTTGACACTTTACAAAGTAAGTTGAGATTATTGCCTCTGCTTTAGGTTTCATTTGTCTTACTTTCCATCTGCTTTCAGCAATTGATAATTATACTTTTTTATAAATGAAAAAAAAGAATGACGCCATGAAGGATTGCATTTTATTTGGACTCATAATCTATGTCCAAGGAAGTAACAGTCTATAAAGTGAGCAGCAGACTTCCTTGGACAAACCTAAGATAAAAGACCCTTTTAAAGTATTGGGCTGAGCCTCGGTGGCATAAGTGGTTGAGTGCGGGACTGCAGCCCACGGGTTTGGCGGTTCAAATCCAGCAGCAGCTCTCAGGAGCAGCACTGGGTAGCGCCCACAACCACCAGAGGTAGTGATGCCAAAAAAAAAAAAGTATTAAGTTCAGGTTGGAATTGAAGAACATTAAAACAAGTTCACAAATGCCAAAATAAGACCTTGAATTTATCTCATTTGAATTTCATGTGTATGTGCAGAACAGACTTGACATGTTGAACTCTAATGACAGAATGAACACCTGAGTGGTTGTGGGATGACATCAAGGATATCATACTTAAAGAAAGCAAAAGGTCACTATGAAGAAAGAAAAGATTTTCAGCTTTCATGCTCTCTATTAGGGTTAAGCCACCACTGAATTCCCTCAGATCATTGACCAGGGATGTGAATAGCCTCGCTCTCAGAAAGAGTGCACCAGAAAGACACCTAGTGCAGATATAGTTAAGTTAAAATATGGCATCTTATACTTTGTTCCTCTTTTTAAAAAAATTAACAGGTTCACTGACATATAATTCTCAAATCATATGATTTACCAGGTCAATCATCTTACAAAAAGTTGCACAATCATCACCTCAATAATTTTAGAACATTTTCATCATTTTACATTTATTGGGTTTTTGCCCACTTATTGGCCACCACTTGGTGTGTTGTGCATTGTTGTGATGCTACAAACTATGTCATTGATGTTTCAAATACCAGCTGAGTCACACAAAGTGAGAAAGTTTCAGTAAAGCTTCCAAACTAAGAACAGTTTATGAAGGTTGTCGACTTCAGAGGAGCTATACATTGAAAGCCTTATGGCTATAAGTCAAATATTGTCAAATATTGAAAAACTCAGACATAGCAGCAGAAGATAGTGCCAGATGATGAGCCCCTCGTATTGGAAGACACTCAAAATATGACTGGAGCAAGAGCTGCCTTCTCAGAGTAGACCATCAATTGCTCCTATGGAAGTTCAGATTGAAACTGAAAAATGAAAACAAGTCCTCATGCAACCTTGGACACATCTCATTCCAAATGAATATCAATAGCATTGATGCACTGAACACTAATGCCAAAAGGTTTGAAGATCTGATGACATCAAGAACATCTTAAATGTAGGAAGCAAAAGGTCTTTAAAATATAGGGAAGAAATAAAAGATAGAAGTGGGTGTCAGAAGAGACTCAGAAATTTGCTCTCAATCAGTAGTAATTCAAAGAGGAAAAGATGAAGTCAAAGAACTGAACAGAAAATTCCAAAGAACAGTTCAAGAAGACAAAATAAAATATTATAATAAAATGTTCAAAAACTTAGTGTTAGAAAACCAAAAAGGGCTGAGCCCCAGTAGCGTAGTGGTTGAGTATGGGATTGCGGCCGACTGGCTTGACGGTTCAAATCCAGCAGCAGCAGGGCTGGATCTCCCACTTCCACCAGAGGGCAGTGATGCCTAAAAAATAAAAAACACCAAAAAGGAAGAACACACTTAGCACATGTTAAGTCGAAAGAACTGAAGAAAAAAATTCAAGCCTTGAGTTATAATACTGAAAGATTCTAAGGGTGAAACATTTAAGGATGCAGGATGCATCAAAAGAAGATGAAGATAATACAAAAAGTCACTGTCACAAAGAAAGCTTATTGACATTCTGCCATTTCTAGAGATACCACATGGTCAAAACTTGTACTAAATGAAGAAGTACAAGCTGAACCAAAGACATTATCCAAAATCATGACTCCGGTAGTTGATAAAAATCTGATTGAAAAAATTTTTAATTAAATACTTGTAATGGGGGCTCTTACATATCTTACCTTAATCCATACATTTTCCCACCGTGTCTAGCACATTTACTCAAACGCTGTCATCCCCTTGTTCAAAGCATTCTCTTCCCATTTGAGCTCCTAATAACAACTTCCTAGTTCTTCCCCTCCTTCCTCCACTCGCCCTCCCTCACAAACCCTTGATAAATTATAGATCGCTATTTTCATATCTTACATCACTCTCTATCAGCCCTCACCCACTATTCTGTTATTTGTCCCCCTGAGAGGGGATTATAGATTGATCCTTGTGATGGATTCCCCCTTTCTCCTCTCACCTTCCCCTAGTCCTTCTGGTATCTCTACTCTCATTGTTGGTCCTACGGTGTTTAGCTATCCTGTATTCCCCATGTTTCAGGCTCTTATCTATAGCAGTGTGCATGCTCTAATCCTATTTGTAAAGTAGAATTGAGGTCATGATCGTGGGTGTAAGGAAGTACCAAAGAACTAGAGCAAGGTGGTGTGTTTCATCGGTGCTATATTACACACTGACTGGCTGATTTCTTCCTTGTGACCCGTCTATGAGGGGATGACTAATTTTCTGGAGATGGGCTTTGGGTCTCCACTCCATGCCCCCCTCTCCATTCACATTGCGTATGATTTTGTTCTGGTTTTTAGAAGCCTGGTATATGACCCCATCAACACCTCATGATCACACAAGCTGGTGTGCTTCTTCCATGTAGACTTTGTTGCTTCTCAGCTAGATAGCCGCTTGTTTACATTCAATTCTTTAAGACCCCAGTACTATATCTTTTGATAGCTGGGAAAGATCAGTTTTCTTAAACACATTTACCTATGCACCTATTTTGTCTTCAGCAATCATGTTGGGAAGGTGAGCATCACAGAATGCCATATTGTTAAAACGAAGTGTTCTTGTGTTTAGGAAGTACTTGAGTTGAGACCCAATGCCTATCTGCAGACTTAATTCTTAACATATAGAGATGAGTATATAGTTCTATTCTGCTCTTGATATATATACATACTATACATATATGCACATGTAGGTATATACATATATACGTGTGTATTTAGGCTTCTGTAAATGTCCTTTGCCTCCTGGTTCTTTCCTCTATTTCCTTTTCCTTTCCTCTTGTCCAATTATCAGGTTTAGCATTCAGTAAGGTTTAGTAATTTCTTTCCACTATATTGTTCTTGACTAGGCCTCAGTAAGCAAACTAGATCCTTCCTTCCATTGATTTTAGTTCACTTATTTGTCCCTTGTCCTGGGTTGGTCCCAGCACCCCTTCCTTTCTCCCACCTTCCCTTCTCCTATATTTCCCTAGAATTATTGGTTCCATTCTTTTCATATCCAAATTATGTAAAATTATATCATAAAATCATTCCATTGACAATTACTGATAGTTTTGCCTCTTCTTTCCCCAGATGGATACCTTTGATGTCTTTTCTTTGTCTTTTGTTGTTAGCTAGGACCTCCAGTAGGATGTTAAATAAGAATGGGGGTAAGGGGCATCCTTTTCTGGTCCCCTTTTTCAGTGAAATTGTTTTCATCTTTTTTTCCACTGATTACCATGTTGGCTGTTAGATTTTCATATATAACTTGCATAATATTGAGAATTTTTCCTTTCATTTCTATATTCTTCAGTGTCTTAAACAGGAATGGGTGTTGAATGTTGCTGAATGCTTTCTCTGCATCTATTGATATTATCGTGTGGTTCTTATAACTTTTCCTGTCAATGTGGTGAATAATGCTAATGGTCTTTTGTAAGTTGAACCATCTCTGCATCCCTGGTATGATTCCCAATTGATTATGGTGAATTATTTCTTATATGCTTTTTTATTCTATTGGTCAGTATGTTAAGGATTTTTGCATAGATGTTCACTAGGGACATTGGTCTCCAGTTTGTAATTCTTGTGGGATTCTTGCCTGCCTTAGGTATCAGAGTTATACTAGCTTTATAGAAGATGGGAGTTTTCCATCTTTTCCGATGTTCTGGAAGAATTTGTGTAGGATTGGTGTCAATTCTTCTCTCAGTGCTTGCTCGAAATCTCCTGATTCCATCTGGCCCAGGGGATAATTTTGTTGGCAATTCCTTGATGACCTTGTCTCTCTCTTCTATTGCTATGGATTTGTTGCCTTTACAAGTGACCGTTTGTTTTTCCATAACAGCTCTTTTGATTTTCTCCTTTTTTTCATAGTTGGATAATCGAACTATTATGTGTCTCGGTGACTTCTTTTTTGGATTGAATCTGACATCCTGAATGTTTGTCTGATTTTCAATTATTAAGCTGGAGAAGTTTTTTTCTAAGAATTCCCTCACTATTTTTGCTGTTGTTGTCCAAATTCTAATATTATTCCTCTTCATAGGATCAGACATGTCTCTGGAGTTTTCTTCAGCATCTCTAATTGTCTTACCTGACTATTTTTTCATTCGTTGAGGACCTGGTTATTCTCTAGGTCACGGGAGCTGATTGCTATCTTCTAGTTGATACCAAATGTAGTGTGAGTAGACCACGTGACATTAAAAAATAGATAAAAGCCTATCATCAATCCTGCCACTTAATTGATAAACAATGCAGCCAATCAGATACAATCTTCGGTGTCAAATACACATCCAAACCATGTGCATTGCAGCCAAACTGACACGCTAAGTTATTGCCAAAATTTAGACCTTGTTTTTTTTCTCTTAAATGTAATATAGTATATTAAAATGAATGGGGGATCTAGAACAAGCAAGAAGACAAAAGCATATCACTTTCACATGGAATGGGAGGTTTTTGACACTACCAGTCAACATCCAGGTGACGTTCAGTGCGCATGAACAGTTCTGGAACTTACTTGCAGAGGGAAAGTACCCAAACCAGTGAAAATGTGCTATCTTCTTGGCTGCATTACTCAGTTCTACTTATTTATGTGAGTCAGCCTTTTGCCACGTAAAAATCATTAAGTCCAAGCACCACTCCACATGACTGATGATCATTTGGAAGTGTGCCTGAGGCTGTCTTTCAGCAGCTACTGTTTAGACTATGCATCCCTGGTTCAATCCATTCAGAGAAAGTCTTCAGAGTAAATTCAGGTAATGTCAAAAACTATACATAGTCAATTGTGTTGTGTTGTGCAATGTGGACTGAGGTGGTTATGGAAGATACATAGATATGCACTGTATATATAGAATTCTCAATACATTTATAAACAAATGCAATAAATTAATAAGTAAATAAATAAAGATAAAATACGTTTTTCTTTTTTGTAGTTGGTTGATCATTTTGACTTGATCATTTTATAAGTAGCTCACATGTTGAAAAAGTGTGAACACCCAGGCACTGTATGATTCTCTGCTCCTCAAGTCATAGGCATGTCTGTTAATTTGTTACTGGATTTTGTCATTTCATCCCTTAAGTTTTGTATTTCCCTTTTGGTCTCTTGCCTTTATCTCCTCCATCCTTTCATTCTTTTTCTGAATTGCTTCCCTTATCTCCTATATGATTCCAAGCAGCACTGTGAAGATTTCTTTTTGTGGCAGGTCAATGTCTGCTTCTTCTGTGTTAGTTGTTAGATTCATGACTTTTTCTGGCGTTGTGTTCTGTTTCTTCTGCTTTCTCATTAAACCAAGGTCTAAATTTTAGCTTGTCAGGTTGGCTGCAATGCACATTGTTTGGATATGTATTTGACACCGAAGATTGTATCTGATTGGCTGCATTGTTTATCAATTAAGTGGCAGGATTGACGATAGGCTTTTATCTATTTTTTAATGTCATGTGGTCTACTCACACTACATTTGTTATCAACTAGAAGATAGCAATCGGCTCCCGTGACTTAGAGAATAACCAGTTCTTCAACAAATGAAAAAATAGTCAGGTAAGACAATTAGAGATGCTGAAGAAAACTCCAGAGACATGTCTGATACTATGAAGAGGAATAGTATTAGAATTTGGACAGCAGCAACAGCCTTAATGCTGTTGGTTGCTGTTTATGTGTTGTTTTAGAGGAGCCAGACACCATCTTCCAAAGTTGAAGAGCACTGGACTGTCTCTTGGGGGACTTGTATGAATGCATCTTCCAACTCTGCAGGTAGCTGCACGGAAGTCAGGCTATCACTGAATATTTCTGTGATTTCACTATTACCCTAGCCAGCCAATATTCTGTTATTTGGAATGTGAGTTGGATAGTCCTCTCATGGTACACTGGTCAGTACCTGTGGGCCCCCAATGATGGAGTTTCACTGGCTGATTTCCCAGGAAGTCATAGTGGTGTATCTCATGGGGCTTGGAGCATCTTAGAGGACATGTGGTGTTTTCCTTTTCAATTGAATTTCCAGGGAGGGCGGCGAGTGGGTATACCTCCCTTGGTGTAGAGCACTGTGGATGGCAGGTGGAATTACTCTCGTTGGAGAGTTTGCCATGGAAGTTGGGCAGGTGTTTCCACAGCAGTATGGAGCACCACAAACAGTAAGCAGGATTTCCCCCAGGCACTTGTAGGGCCTTGAGTTGTTGGCAGGAATTGTCCCATCCATTTGAAAAAAGATTCTGCCATCACCTTGGGGTGAAGTGAAGGGAGGGTATGATTTCACCTGTTGTGTGTGGGCAGAAGCTTTCCTAACTGGCCTGTCAGAGTTGCTCTAGGCAGAGGGAAGTGATCTGGAGAACAGTAGTTACTTGTGAAAGGAAAGAGTGGAAGAAGAGAAGGAAAAGAGGGAAAGGAAAAAAAAAAGGCAAAAGCAAAAATAAAATGCAAATTGATTCACACACACACACACACACACACACACAAAGAAAAAAGAAAAAACAACCAAACAACCAAACAACCAACAACCAAAACAACCAAAACAAAGAGTCAAAAAAGAAAAACGGAATCTGCTGAGACTATGGCAGGAATGAGAGAAGATAGAGAAGAGGAAAAAAAGAACAAAAAGCTAAAGAGAAAAGCAAGAAAGATAGATAAAGAGATCGCTGAGGCCTGTGCCATGCTGCACATAGCACTTCCCCGTGCTGTGTGCAGCACTGCCACAGAAGGCAGACTGGTGCTCTGCCCGCTCGGTGGGCAGAGTTGCCACAGGTAGAGGATATTGGGTTGGATGCCAGCAGTTGCCTGTTGAAAGAAGGAGAGGAGAGAAGCAGGAAGGATATAAAAAGGAGAAAAGGGAGAGAAAAAGAAAGAAGAGAAAGAGAAAGAAGGGGAAAAATACTCACAACTGTGCTTGCTAAGACTGACTTTCATGGAAAAAGAGAAAGAAAGAGAGAAGAAACAAATAAAGAATAAAGAGATAACCCATTCTTGCTTGCCCTTACGTGGGGCCAGAGGGATTTCAACCCTTCTCCAAGGTGGCAAGTTGGTGTGCCCTTTTGGTGTGGGGTCCTCCTGATGCTGGGCATTGTTGCGCTAGTCAGCAAGGTCATGGTAGAGGTCAAATGGAGGTTTCCTCCTCAGTGTGGAGGACTGTGGAGAGCTCGTGCAGCTGCCTTGTGTGGTGTGCAGTGCTCCCACAGAGGGCAGGCTACAGGTCCCCCTGCTGTTTGGGCAGAGTTTCCCTAGGCAAGGATAGTCGCTGGAAATCAACAGTGGTGACTGAGAGGAAAGAGAGGGAGAGAAGAAAAAAAAGAACAAAAAAGAGAAAAAAGCAAAACAGAACTGGGCCCACTGAGACTAACTGTGGTGGGAAAGAGAGAAGTGAGAGAGAAGACAGAGAAGAAAATGAGTAAGTATAGCTGAGGCCTGATTGACTGACTGTGGGGCCGGAGGAGTTCCAACCCTGCCTCAAGGTAGCTGGGTGGTGTGCCCAGTTGGTGTAGGGCTCCACAGATGCTGGACAGAATTACCCTTGAAAACAAGATCACAGCAGAGGTCAAGCAGCAGTTCCCAGCAGTGTTGAGCGCTGGATATCACTGGTCTAGCTGCTTTGTGCTGTATGCAACATTACAGCAGTGGAGGGGCAGGGGGGCACATGTAGGGTTTCAGGACTGGCAAAAGATCCCCCAGACACATAGTGGACAGACAGGACCTTCCCCGTTGTGTTTAGGATCACTGAGGGTGGACTGTAGCTCCTCCTACCTGGTTGGTTCAGTTTGCAGAGTTGCCCTAGCTTGTGCTAAGACCATTGATGCCCCAATTGCTCAGGGTTTTTTCTTTGACCCCCTGGTCAGCAGCAATTGAATTAAATTAAATTAACCCCCTGGTTCTGGACGTGTGTTCATTGAGATATTGTGCAACTGAGGCTTGTGCCAGAGGCTCTTTGCTATACTGAAAGCCTTGGACTATGTCGCTAGCTTCTGGTATTCCTTAGCGTTGCCGCTCTTATTTTGCTAATGCATGTTAAAAGACTTGTTCGGTCAGTTTCTCTTGGAATTTAACAATGAGTTTGGGATTTGTGGTTTTTACGGAGAAATTATTTTTTCTCTTTTTACAAGTGGGTTTTTGGGTGCCTGGTGTCAGGACTCTCATGCAGAGGCGGAGATCTAACTCAGCAGAGAGGTTGTTTTCTTCTTGCCAATTGGAACTGAATTTTCCCACCAGCCCACGGCTACCTGTTTATACTCTGCCACACTGGGGTCTGACTTCGGTAAATTTCCTGATGTCTTTTCAATTGCTCCACATCTATGGATACCCATGCCTTCCCATCCCCCAGTCTATGAGTGTAGGCCACTTGGCAGTGTGGCAAGCTCTGCTGTAGGTCCTGTGACTATCTTTCAGAGGCTCTCCTGGAGTCTGGTATGATGACTCCTTTTGGACACCAGCCTGGGGAAATCACTAGGGCGCTGGTGGCAGCTCTATCTTGAGTCCATGAGTGCAGCTCAATGAATCTAGGGCATTTCAGTGCACTCTCTTTTCACTCTTTGAGGAGAAAGTAAATAAATAAATAAATAATAAATAAATAAATAAAAGCCGGGTACAGGGCAGACCGTAGTACCCTGATACTAATTTTATGATTCCACCTTCCAGTCTCCTTCACTTTGCCTCCTAATTTTCTGGTCTGGGATCAGGAGATCCGGGTGGGTAAATCTAATTGAACATCATGTCCTTTCATCTCTCTAATTGAAAATTTTCGACAAGTTAAAGAATAACTGGAAGCACTCACTATTTATTTGGTCTATACCAAGAAACTTAGGAGATCTGGTAAAGCATTACCATGGCCATACAGAACACACAGACAATACTGGTGATAAAGGGGGTGTTCTTGAGGGACTTTGAACTTGGAAAGTTCAAATCGTTTTTCATTTATCATGATGTCACGATTAGTCTACTTGTAAGGATTTTGTCCTGTTTGCATCTACAATCAATGTGAATGAAAGCTGCAGTCAAAGGATCAAGCAGCATGTTGCCTGGAGTAAATCTACTACACACCACCTTTTAAATATTCAAAATCAAGGAGGGGGCTTCAAGGAACAACCTATACCTCGATCAAGCCATGATATCTTCAAACGCTTTCTGTCACTATGTATGTGGAATTTGGACTTTGAGTCAGAAAGACTGATGGATTGATCTAATGACATTAGGGTGTTGGCAAAGTCTGTTGAGGATATCATGGACTGCCAAGTGAACAAACAAATCTGTCTCGGAAGAAGTACAGCCAAAATACTCCTTAAAACGGAAGACGATGTCATCTTGAGTACTTTGGAACTCGAGTCAGGAGGAGCAACTCAATAGAACATGACAGAGTACTTGGCAAGTAGAGAGGCAGTGAAAAAGAGGAAGAGTTTACCTTGCTTAGGATGACCTTACAAAGTGGCTGCAACATTGGGGTAAAAAATAAGCACAATTATCAGGATGGCACAAGACCGGAGAGTATTTTGTTCTGTGGTATATAACCTTTTTCTGAGTTCGACCACTTCGATGGCACTTAACAACAGGAAATCTGATACCCACTCTTCCTCCCATAACACTATACTTTTTTGGCTGGATTTAGTAAAGCATTACAATGACCATACAGAACTCACAGACAAAATTCATGATAAAGAGGGTGTTCATAAGGGAAGTCAATAGGTTGCCACTAGCCAAGATCAGAAAATATTAAGGATGTAGTTGTTGGGCCTCAGTACCTCCTTTCCAGTCCTCAGCTTCTGAGAGATGTGGTCTCAGATTCTGTCTCTGTGGGACTGGCAGCCACTCCACTCCTCTGCCGCACACTTTCATTATCTCAGTGTTTCTCCTCTGTTTTGTCTCATGATCTCATTCATCTTGGCCTCCACTACTTCAGGCAAAGATCTGCAGTATGCTGCACTGGTGGCTCTTAGTCCAATGCCATGGATTTCTCTCTCCTCCTGCTAAGATGGCTCAGCCTTATGGCCAAGGGGGTGGCAAGGAAAACAAACCAACCATCTCCATTAGTGTTACACATGTCCTACTTGCATCATCCCACCCTATTATGTAGTGTGAGTAAAATGAAAACGATAAAAGATCCATATTAAGAAATTTTATAGTCAACCCTAGAAGCATATCACTGCTGAAATGAGTTGAATATTTGCCGAAAACAGAGAACACCAGAAAGGTGTTTACTTGTACTTTATTGGCTATGCAAAGATATTTAACTTGGTGTATCATAACAAAATATGTATAACATTATGAAAAACAGAAGTTCCAGAATATTTAATTGTGCTCATGTGAAGCCTGTACATGGATCAAGTGAATATCTTTCAAAGACAATAAAGGAGTACTGCACTGGGAATCAGATAGCGTAAGTGTCGATATTTTATTATTTTATCATCCTTATTCAGTTTAAATACTGAGCAAATAATCTGAGAAGCTGGACTATATGAACAAGAATATAGTAGCATGATTAGGGAAAGGTTTATTAACAACTTTAGTATGTTATACAGGGTTCTCTAGAGAAACAAAATCAGAACACTAATAATTTATTTATATATAAGAAATGAAGAGTTAATTAATTTAGAAAGCAGTACAGATGGCCTAGTGCAATTCACTTCTGTGAGACAGCTAATACACTGACAGTCTTTCAAGTTTTGAGGGCTGCTGGGTTGTCCTCTATAGAGAAATTCAGGCTGTCCAGCCACAGGCAGCAAACAGCAAGAGAAGTCACCAACAGTTCCCTGCTCAAGAGATGTATACTCCAGTAGCACGGTGAAGCAGGTCTTGGAGAAACCTCAAACAACAGCGACATAGTCCACGAGTTAGGTGTCCCACAAGTAGTGTAGCTCACAAGTTGAGACAGAGAACCAATGCAGGAAGCCACACACTGGTCCATTCATCAAAGATCTCTGCCCTTGAATTAATCCCTCATGTATTCATTGGCCATGTTGGCAAAATAAACCTATCTATCACATTTAGTTATGTAGCTAACCTAACTACCTTGAGGAAGGCAAGGAAGACTGAAGCACTTGCTGGTGAAGATCAAACGCTGCAGCTTTCATTATGGATTACAGCTTGATGTGAACAAAATGAAAATACAGCTGAAACAATGAACAATTTCATCATAAGTGCAGTCATGACTGAAATTGTGAAAGATTTTACTTTACTAGGATACACAATACTCATGGAAACATCCTTGGGAAAACCTATTTCAAAAGACCTTTGTAAAATGTTAAAAAGCAAAGCGGTCCCTTTGAGTTCTAAAGTGCAACCACCCAAGCCTTGGTATTTTATATGGCCTCATACGCATGTGAAAGTTGCCACCACACAAGGGGAAAACAGTAAGGATGTGCAACAGATCAGCAAGGGGAGTCAAACAATGAAATTCCCCGGGGAATACCAAAAATAGATAGGAATCAGGGTGTGACACCCCATCAGACTCAAAATGGGAAAAACTAATGGTCAACAAACATACCTAGAACTACTTGTAGTCTTTACAAATATTTTTGGTCATTTCTTTTGTTGTTTTGTTTTTCTCTGTCTTATTTTTGTGCATTTTATTGTCTCTGCATGCCTATCTGGATAAGACAGGTGGGTTCAACAATCCGGAGGGTAAAGCAACAGGACTGGTGACCTCAGGAAATAGAGAGGCTCAGGAGAGGTGTGAACAAATGCAGGAACAAGGAAACCTCCTGTGATGTAAAATCAGTGGTGAGGAGGGAAGAGGAGGAGGTCTAGTGGGGCTTGACCAAGGTCAGTTTAGCCTAGTGGAATTACTGAAGCTTGAATGAAGCCTGAGCATGATAGTGGGACAAAAGGAAAGTAAAAGAAAATAGAGGAAAGAACTGGGAGGCAAATGACATTTATAGAGGTCTAAATACAGGCATGTCCAGATGTAAATATACTTATATATAACAATAGGGAAATACAGCTATATACATATATTTATATGTTAAGTATTAAGGTAGCAGACCAACATTGACATTCTCCTGAAGTACTCCCTCAATACAAGGACACTTTATTCTAATAACCCAGAATTTTATGATCCTTACCTTCCCAACACGATTGTTGAAGACAAAATGGGTGCATAAGCAATTGTCATGAATAAAGCTGATAGTGTCCAGCTTTCAAAAGATAGAATTTCTGGAGTCGTAAAGGCTTGAAGATTAAAAATAGCATCTATCTGAGAAACCACAAGGCCCATGTGAAAGATCACCAGTCTGTCTGATCATGAGGTAGTGATGGGATCAGGTATCAGGTAACAAAACTTAGGACAAAAAATCATATTAATGTGAATGAGGGGGCAGTGCACAGTGGAGGCCCAAAGCCCATCTGTAGACAATTGCACATACCCTTACAGAAGGATAAAAAGATGAGCCAGACAGGCTGCAGAATAGCACATACAACTTTCCTCTAGTTCTCCAGCCCCCACTATCATGACCCCAATTCTACCTAACAAATCTGGCTACATCTGAGCATGTACACTGGTACAGATAAGAGCTGGAAACCCAGGGAATCCAGAACAGATAAACCTCTCAAGATGAATAATGAGAGTAGCAGTAGAGATATCAGGAAGGAAAGAGGAAGGGCGGGGCAGAGAAAGGAGGAACCAATCACAATGATCTACATATAAGTCCATCCCGGGGGGACTGGCAACAGAAAAGTGGATAAAGGGATACAGTGGTCAGTGTAAGACATGGAAAAAAGAAAGGATAAATTCTCAAGGTTCAGGAGGGAGGGATGGTGGGAGGGAGAAAGGGAAAAAGAGAAGCTGATACCAAGAGCTCAAATAAAAAGAAAATGTTTTGAAAATGATGATGGCAACATATGTACAAATATGCTAGACACAATGAATGAATGTGTGTATTGTGATAAGTGTTGTAGAACCCTCAATAAAATGATTAAACAAAGAGAAAGTTGGTCAATAAATAAGGACGCCAATAAGAACTGGTGCATTTGAATTATGGTGTTGGCAGAAAAGATTGAGAGTATCATGGTCTATCTATCAAATCTGCAATCAAGTAGATTCTAACCCATAGTCACTCTAGAGGGCAGGGTAGAAATACTCCTGTGTTTCGGAGACTTTAACTCTTTATGGGAGTAGGAAGTCTCGTCGTTTTTCCATAGAGTTGCTGGCGGGCTCTAACTTCTGGGCTTTGCAGTTAGTAAACCACAGCATAACCTCTATGCCATCAAGCTCCTTACAGACTTTCAGGAGAACAAACAAATCTATCTTGGAGGTAGAAGAAGCAGAATGCCTCTTAGAAAGGAGGATAAATAAATGACATTTCACATATTTTGGTTATGCAATCAGGAAAGAGTAGTCCCTGGAAACGGAGAGCATGCTTAGTAATGTAAAGAATCAATGAAAAAGAGAAAGACTCTCAAGGAAATGGACTGACCCCATGGCTGTAACACCGTCGGCTAGAACATACTAACAGATGTGAGGATGACTCCGTTCTGGGCCTGGTTTTGCTATGTCATGCACTGTGTCTCTATGAGCTACAACCAATCCATAGGCACCTAAAAAAGCAACAACAGTAACAAAGTGAAAAATGTGTACTTGAGCCACCACGGCACTTTCTATCAGGTCTTATGCACATGAAAGGCGGACAATGAACAGGACAGATGTTCAAGGACATGATTGACATAGCAACCGCAACCATGGACCAAAATATGACAACGATTGTGAGAATGACTCATGACCAGGCAAGGTTTTGTTCTGGGGCCAAATATCCATTAGAACTGCCTGAAAGGCACCTCACAATAAAAAAGCAACAGACAATTCCACGTGATATGCTAAGATTATATTTCTTTTCCAGTGAATCCAGAATAGTGACTCTTGCACAAGTTTGAGAATGTGTTTAGTGTTACAATTCAACTTGGTTGCCTTGGTTATACTTCATTGTAATTTGAATGTCATGCTACGGGTGTGACTGTGGTATTTTCCTGAAGTTTCTGACTTTTCATGTCTTCTTATTGAAGAAAATTAATGACTTATTCACTATATAACTTCCAGCTCCTTAATCATTTCCTTCATGAGGTTGCTTTTACACCAATTTACTTTCTGAAGCTTTTTTGGTAATGTTTGTTTTCTTGGTCTATTTTTGGCTAATTATTTTGAAAATTATTCAATGATGATTAGCCTGCAATTTTGCTCTCTATTTATGCAAATTCTAGCATTTTTGGATCTCCTCTTTCCCCCTTTTGAATTTGACTGATTTTGCGTCTTTCAATATGCTTCTAGCTGACTCATAAATACTGTGGCATCCTCACAATTTTTGTTATGCTTATTCCCATTGTCTTTACAGGTCTGAATTTTTTTTGTCATTTTGATTGATAAAACTGTTAGGTGAAAAAATTTTCCTCAGTTCTTTGACAGTATTGTCCTATTATATTTCTATATACTTAATTAATATTTCTAAATGAAGTACCTAATAAATCCCAATTCTTGTTCTTTTTGTATTTAACTTCTTTCTTTAATACCTACCCTGGAAGCATGTAGGATTCTTCCTTTTTTTACTCTTGATCTCTGAAATTTAAAAGAATGAATCCAGGAATACATCTGTCTTCAAAAAATCTGACTGGCACTCTGCTCTTTTAGTCAGAACATCTTTCACTTGCTTTGGTTCTGTAATGTCCTCCCAATTTTTTTCTTCTTTATAAAAATATGGTACAGAGGCTATACTTACATAATTAGCCTGTGTCCTGCTTAGTGAAGAGTTCTCTGAAATATTTGCTTGGATTCAATTACCACCATGGGCTTCTCTTGCTCTGCAGACATGGAGGGAAAGAGAATGGCATGGGTGTTAACTATTTTAGTCTTCTTGTTTTAATTACTTCTCACATCTGCACTGGCTTCCTAGGGACAAACCAAGGAGTTGGAGGCCTAGCTTTATTGCAGCTGCTTCCAAAGTATATTCTTAACTTCTTTTTTTACAAACCTCAAGTTACTTTTCCCTAATTGAATTTTCAAAATTTTTCCAGAACTCTCAAATATGCTTATGATTCTCTCCTCAAACCAAGTCGTGTGCCCCTCCCCAGTTTTAATTCCTTCTCATATGCCTTCAAAGGATCTCTGGGTGGTCCTATAAGTTAGTCATAGGGTTGTTCACTACAAGGCTGGTGGTTCAAACCTATTGACTACTCCACAGGAGAAAAATGAGGCTGTCTACTCCTTTAAAAATGTTAGAGTCTTGGAAATCCTACACAGGGGGGCTATAACTCAGAATTGACTCAATGGCAGTGGATTTAATTTTGGTCATTTTAGTCATATTCTTGGCATCTTTCTGGGACACTTGAGTGGTATCGATTCATGTTTTAGTTTAAATTTCAATTTATGAACTTAAACCCAGCTTTCATTTATATTTATTTTTACCTTGGAAAACTCTGTTTCAGTGTGTGTTTCGCTAAAGTCTAGGCAATAAAGATATTAGTATTCTCTCCCCAGAGAAAAATATATGCGATACTTACTTACTTTCCAATAGCTTCTTTTTGTGCACAAAAACAATAAAATACTTTTCATACCTCCTCTAAAGTCTTGCTACATTTTTAAGTACGTAGAAACATTTTTTTTTATTTGTGAGCTCTTTGTAAAAGAAGAGAAAATGTAAAATTAAATGGTAGTGTTTTACAAAAGTTATTGCTATGTAGTGAGCCTGCTTTTCTGTCAGCTGGGACTCTTGTGTAGGTAATAAATCCCCATCAGTGATTTAGCATGTATAAAACACATCAATCCTTTTTATTGTATTTTGTGAGCCTTGACATTTATGATAATTTCTCCCATATCTACTTAAAACTCTTTCTCTTATGATTGCATTATTAAAGTGGATTTTTTGCCCTTGTTGGCTTATCTCATTAGCATGTGTTTATCATATATTTTCAGGGTAATTACCATTTTGGAATAATGCATGCAACATTAAATGGATTCCCTATTTTTAAAAGGTGTCAAGATAAACGCAGCAGCTTCTACCCCTTCCATCTCTAATCCTCTTCCCCTGGAAAGACTACAAAAGACATTTTGATTTCTTGTCACTTGGGTCAATTGGATAATGGCAAGGGTAATACGCTCCCCTACTGTGTGTCCACAGTTCTTCACGATGGAAAAAGGAATGATGGAAACATATTTCTCTAGCATCCTCATTTCAAATGCCACTGTTTGTTGTCTGTCCATCAGTGTTCTAATTTCTAGACTAACAAAAGACTGCATTCTAATTGTCATTTATGAAGAAGGGGAATATCTCATGTTTTCTCATCTTCTCTTAGAGACAGTTAATATGAAACTACAATTCAGAGAAGAGGTGTTTTAAATTTTGTATTATTCAATAAAGTGATAATATATGTACCTCTTTTGGTCAATCTCTACATAATTACAATGATTTTTGTGCACTCCGAAGCACACACACACACGTGTGTGTGTAACTCTCTTTTGCATTTTTTCTATATCAGTCATCTCTTACGATCTAAATAAAGCATGTTTATTGTTTAAATTGATTTTAAAAAAGTTTCAAAAGTGGGGTATATATAAAATATGTATAAATATAAAATATAAAAAGGAACAAGAAAGTCCATGGGAAATATCAGATAAATTTTATTAATTCAATATTTATCCAACATATATTAAGTTAATATTATAGGTCAAACAGTGACCTTGGTACTGTAGTAAATAAAATATCCTAAATTCCTAATCATATGGCCATTAAATATTTGTAAACATACAAATAAAATAAATTTAAGATCATATAAGTCATTCAATATGAAAAATAAGACAATGTAAATGTACTGCTGTTGAGAAATACATTAAGTAGAAATACACTGTCAGGAAAGCATTAAAAGCTTAGCTGAGAAGTTGGCTACAGTATGTCCACATAATGGGATTTGAGGGTCACTGAAAGAGAGGAAGACTCTCAACAAGAGAGATTGACACAGTGGCTGTAACAATTGGCTCAACCCTAAGAATAGTTGTGAGAACGTCAGAGGACTGGGCAGTGTTTTATTCTTTGGCACATAAAGTTTTTATAAGTCAGAACCAACTTGAAAGTTCTTATCAAAAACACCACCAACTGACATATAGATTGGACTCAGGTATTGAAAATACTGTTTAGGAAACATGGCGAGATACTCAACATCATTACTCACTCATCAGTGAAATGCAGATGAACACTTTAATAAGAAACCATTTCATATTCAAAATAATAGATAAGATAGTCAAAATAAAGCAAAAATCAAGAAAACTCAGGGTTGGTGAGGCCCAGAGCTACAGAATTTCTACATTTTTTTGCTAGAATATAAAATAATATAATCTCTTCACAATTCATCAGCGCCATGACTAATGGATGGAAACACGTTCACAAAGACTTAAATAATAATATTCATCCAGTCTAGAAGGAAGCAAAGTGATCATGAGTAGGAGAAAGTATAAATTAACAGTAGGATATTCATACAATGAAGTATTACCTAGTGATAAACCGACTCTGATGTGCAACTTCATGAATGAATCTTAAAAACATTATGATGAACCAAAGAATCCATATAGAAAAGAGTGCATGCTGTATGATTCCATTTATATGAAAATCCAGCACAGATACAAGGAACCAATGGCAGTAAAATTCAGAAAGTTGATGAGTCTCGTGGTAGTGGTGCTAACTGACTGGAAAGGGTCATCGGGGAACTTTCTGGTGCATACAAGGTTATGTTCTGTATTTCAATCTGCATTTTCAGTACATTAGTGTAAAAAGTCATTGAGCTATGTATTTTATTATGTACGAACTATTCTATTGAAAATAAAAAAGCAATAAAACTAAAGTATATTTGGGACAAAAGGATTTATATGTAGGAAAATTCTTGTGATACATACGACCAATAAATAAGAGGGCCACAGGATTATAAGTAGTATATGATCTACACATCATGTTAAATGCATGGAAGGGAAAAGACTAGTGGAAATATGCTATACTATTAACAATCATGGCTAACATTTCTGGGTGATAGTGCATGACAGAGTATGCTTATGGGTGAATGGTATTCAACATGATTGTTATCAATTATTAATGACTTGATGTAAACTGCATTTAAGCCAGGAATCAAAAAAGAAGTATTTGCATATTCTAAACATTTCAAATTTATTTTAATTATGTGAGTGCTCATTTACTTGAATCTTTTCTGGTTTGAGATTTTTAAATTGTTTTAAGTGAAATTCTGCTAATTGAATTTCCATTTTTTTCTCATAAAAACTACCCTCATTTCCCTTTCTTTAGCAAGATGTCAAAGAGTATGGATAAGATCTGAGGGTAAATTTTTCTGATTTTAAAATAGAAGTATCAAACCCATTTCTTATTTAAAGAAAATTCTAATAACTAATCTTTAAAAAGTCTTTCCAGTGTATTCAAATTATTTCTATATTCATATTTTCTTGGTTTGTGTGTCATTTAATTCCACTTCATTAATACATAGGTATAACTGTCATAAACAAGTTATAAATAAATAACCTCACTCTTGGTAAGCATACAAATCAACCAGTGTGAAAAACATTGCAAATACACCAAAGAGATGTTCATCAACCTTGAGAACACTCAGTGTTCCCTGGCTAATAATCAGTGAGTTTTTCAGAGAAGATGAAGAGTATTGATTAATCCAACAAATCTGCTAAGTAGGTATTAGTTCAGAGAAGCACTAGTAAGCTTTTCCAAAATTCTCACACTGATCAAATATTTGCCAGTCATAAAGTATCTTATAAATAAATAAATGCCAGCCAGCATTTATCTTATGTAAAAGTAATATTATGAGCAATAAAAAATTAATACAAGTAAAATGTTCTAAAATATTTGTTTGAATAAGCGCCTCAAAATTTTCAACTTGTGAGAAAAGTAAATGTTCAAAGAATATATTGTACGCATCTGAATTTTAGGGATGGGAAATACTGGCAAAATCTTTAGCACCTAAGTTAAATTTAAGGAGAAGATGCTTCATTTTACACAAAGGACAGCTTAGGATGACCATTGGAATATAAGGAAGCCTTTCCTTACTCTAGATGTGGTAGGCTGGATTGACTGAAGAAACAAATTCCATGATGCTTATATCTGTGTAAAAAATAGTGTCATATCAAGAAATAATTGTATATCAGGGAAACACCTGAGCCCCGTTCACCTCAAGTCTATAAGTTTGATATTAATCCATAGTTCTTCAGACTCATATACAATGATACAGAATGTCAGAATATCACCAGCTAGTGGGTTCAAAATTCTGTGGATCCAATGGCGGTAGATACCTCTCCAGGCCTCTGGCAGCAATCAAAACCAGCCAGAAGGAAGGTGTAGATGGAGAGAGAGAAGGAAGTTACCAGAAACTTTCATATGAGAAAGCCATGCCCACATGAAATCAGCACCAGTCTGTGACTTGATTGACAGGTTAACCTCCACCTCTATACCTTTATATATGAATTACTTCAAGTTGACATGAAATTATGTAACTACCTCTCTAGGACAGTCCATACATTTTTCTCCATCTTGGAGAATAGAAGAAGGGCATTCTATGAAGGACAATGAGTAGTAGAAATCAGATGGCCATTAGAATCACACTGTTGGAATTCTGGCTATTCCCCTTTGCTTCTTATTTGACTTTGGCAATTTCACATTTGTGAGTCTAAATTATGACTTGAAAATATAAGTATAACTATTCAACATAATGCTATTCCTATAAAGATTAAATGAGGTAATTATATACTGAATTTAGAAAAGTGTACTGCTTTAGAATTATTTTTGAGATCTCATCCACAACTCATAAATCATACTAAATGTCTTTAAAGGTATTGCCATAGGAAAATGGATGATCCTTTTCCTACAGTGTTTTATGAGTCCGGGTCTTATAGTGGTTAGACATTGAGCTGCCAAGCACAAGGTCAGCAGTTTGAAGCCACGAGGTATTCAGAGGGAGAAAGACAAGGCTTTCTACTCCTGCAAAACTGCATTTTCAGAACCCACAGCAATAGTTCTCCCTTGTCCTATAGGGCTGCTATTAGGTGGGAATCACTCAATAGCAGTGAGTGTGAATTTAGGTCATTTATGCCTCCTTTAGGAAGTAAATCTCTATGTCCAGCATTGGACTACTAATTACAAGGTCAGTGGCTCAAACTTCACAGGAGAAATAAGGCACAGTGGCTTCCATAAAAATGTCCAGTCTAAGAAATCCTGGAGAGCAGTTCTACACCCTGCTATTGAGTGACAATAAGTCATAGTTGACTTGAGGGCAATTGTCTTGCTTTGGCTTTGATTAATTATAAGGTGACCTTTCTGCTCTTGAAAAACAAGAATGTTTGTGGGGGTAAGAAAAGCTAGAAAGCACACAACTCCGTTTCCTTTCCCCTTCCAAGTATTGCTCAATTCAGTGGCCTATGTTGGCTTTGGTAAGTAGAATTGCTTGCAAAAGGACAAGTCCAACATGAGCCACAGAGGTAAACTTAAGATGCACAGTGGGCATAGAGGAAAAGCTACTAAATAGTTAAATACCCAGGGCGAGGTCTAGACCGTCTGGCAGGGGTCAGACCCAACCCAGCAATACATATGGCAGACCAGACGACACAAATGGAGGGGGAAAAAAAGAAAAAAAGAGGGTGTGGGTGGTGGAGGAATAGGGCACTAACTCAGCCATGGGGTACATATTGTTTATGTCTCCCTTATTGAAAGGGAGAGAGAAACCAGACCTCAACTTGGTGCACCAATCCTTGAAGGGAACATATAGACGTGAAGTAGTGAACTGAGAGGTCTGCGGGGCTGGCCTCAATTCCAGCTATGTTGACCTCTTCTCCAGAGGAAAGCACTACAGAAAACCACACTGAAGTTACAGTCTGGGAGAGGGGTGTGTCTGCTCAGACTACAGGGAGAAAACTAATAGGGAGGGAGAGGGAGAAAGAGAAGGAGAGAGAGAGAGAGAGAGAGAGAGAGAGAGAGAGAGAATTACAGCCTGACCACCAAGCCCCAAGGGCTACATTCCTGCTCATAGCAGTGAATACCTTAGAACTATCTCCACCATGAAACACAATGTCTCCTCCCTGATTCATAGCATTACTGGGAACAGCACTGGAAACCTAGTGGAGGAGAAGTGCCTTGTCTGATCACCCCCACACCTGGGAAAAACACAAAAGGGAACACAACAGAGCAGCAAAAGGAGTAAAGCCAAGAAGTCTCCAAGAAATCCTGAAAATAGACTTCAGGGGGCAGGGCTTTGAAACCTTATCAGAATTGATCAGAACACATACAAAGAGGTCAACAAATAGATCCAGAACTATTTTTAAAATAATTTTATTGGTGCTCATAAGAACCTGGAACTATTGATAGGCCCCCTTTCTTTTTTTCTTTCATATTTTTCTTTATAAGATAGGCAGAATAAACATTCCAGAAGAGAAACCGCAGTAGCCACAGTTCCGGGGAGGGATGGGAGAGGAGGAGGTATGGGAAGGCAACAACAAGGCATCTAAAATTGATGGTGAGGAGGGCATAGAATGCCTGGTAGGGTTTGATCTAGTACAATGTAGTTGAGAGGAATTACTGAGGGCCAAATGAAGCTTGATTATGATAGTGGGACAGGGGAAAGTAAAAGGAAATAGAGGAAAGAACTATGAGGTAAAAAACATTTATAGAGATATAAATACAGGCATATACATATGTAAATATATTTATATTCAATGATAGAAATATAGGTTGATATACATATATTTATATGTTAAATATTAAGGTAACAGACAGACCGTAGGCCTCTACTCAAGTTCTCCCTCAACACAGGACTATTTGTTCAAATAACCTGGCATTCTGTGATGCTCATCTTCCCAACATGATCACTGAAGACAAAATAGGTACGTAAGCAAAAGTAGTGATGACAACAGATGGTGCCCAGATATTACAAAATATAGCCTCTATGATCTTAAAGACGTGAAGATAAACATGCAGCCATCTATCAGATAAGCAACAAAACCCCATGGAAGAAGTACACCAGCCTGTATGATCATGAGGTTTTGACAAAATCGGGTATCAGAAATCAGAAGACCTAAAACGAACAATCATATCAATGGGAAAAAGGGGGACCACAGTGGAGACCCAATGTACATTTGTGGACAATTGGACACCCACTCACACAAGGGTCACAAGGAAGGAATGAGCCAGCCATGTGCACTAGAGCACCAAGGAAGCACACAACATTCCTCCAGTTCTTTAATGCTTCCTGCCCCCTACTCTCATGTTCCCAGTTCTACCTTACAAATCTGGCTAGACCAGAGAATGTACACTGATACAGATGAGAGCTCTAGACACCCAGAAACCAAGAGAGATAACACCCTCAGGAACAGTAATGGGAGTGGCAATACCTCGAGGGTAGGGGGAATGTGGGAGAGAAAAGGGAAACCAATTGCAGCAATTGACATGTAACCCCCCCACCCCCACCCCATGGGTAAAATAGAAACATGGGTGAAGGGAGATAGTAGACAGTGTAAATACAAAAATAATTTATAAGTTATGAAGGGTTCACAAGGGCTGGAGGGTCAGGGAGGGAGGGAAAGAAAAAAGAGGAACTGACACCAAGGGTTCAAGTACAAAGGAAATGTTTTGAAGATGATGATGACAACATATGTACACATGTGCTGATTCAATTAATATATGGGTTATTATAAAATCTGTAGAGCCCCCAATAAAATGATTTATTAAAAAACAGAATGACTTACTATCCATAATTCTGTTTCTACTTTTAGATTTTATCTTACTTACTTTTATAAAAAACTGAGGTTTTTAGGTCACTACAACTTTCTTCAAAGTTTATATTCTTTTTATTCCTGGTCCCCTACCATTTCTTAGAAAGCATGGTTAATATACTTGGTTGCTAACTGAAACGTTGGAAAATCAAGCACACTTAGCAGTACATCAGAAAAGAGGCCTTGAAACCTAATAACAAAGTGATGAACTATTGAAGATCCTATGGATTCCTTGGGAATGTGAATCCGACAGGGATGGTCTTCATCACCACTTTTATTTAATATTGTGGTGGGAATATTAAGGATATTGCTGAAAGCAGTAGGCAAGAATGGAAGCTTGAAAGCATCCATACAGGCAAAACAGAAATAAAGCTAGGTATATTTGTTGGTGTTGTGATCCTATAGGTAGAGGCACCAAAGACCAATGAAGAAAATCACTACATTTAATTGAACAATTAATGTAGGAGGAATGCAGACTGATCAACAAAAATTCCTGACAGAACCTTTAATATTAATAAAAGAGTTCTATAAAGGAAATTAGGAAATATTGACCTTTATAATAGCCCCAGTGGCAGTGAGGTTTTTTGTGCCAACCGGACCAATAGACACACATGAGATTAATAAGGTTGCAGTTTAATTGAAGGACAAAACATACATGGCTTGATGAGCCTCGCCTGTCCATCTCTTGCTCTCTGATGATCTGACCAGTGTGAGACTGCCTTAGCAAGTTCTCTGCCTCAACTTGCATGGTGCACTACCTGTGGGACACCCAACCCATGGACCAGGTTGCTCTAATTCTGGGTCCCTTTGAGATATGCTTGACCACATTACAGGTGTATGCATCACTTGAGGTGGGGACCATCGGACTTTTCAACCAGCTGTTGGTGATCTGCCCTGCTGTTTACTGCCTGTAAGCAGACTACCTATATTGCTATACAGAAGACTCAGCTGTCTGCTTCCTTGACTTGCACTCAACAGCTCTCACAAGTTGAAGGACTACCAGTATCTCACAGAAGAGAGTGGAACTGAGCTCTCTGTATTACTCTGTGGACTAATTAACTATTTCATTTTAATACATACAGATACCATGCTCATGAACAAGAAAACGTGTCATGAAAATGTTAGCATTGGGCTGAGCCCTGGTGGCGTAGTGGTTGTGCGCAGGACTGCGGCCTACTGGGTTGAAGGTTCAAATCCAGCAGCAAGGCTGGGCCTCCTACTCCCACCACCAGAGGGCAGTGATGCCCCCCAAACAAACAAACAAACAAACAAATGAAAACAAAAACAAACAAAAAAAGTTAGCATTATCCAAAGCCATCCACAGATAAAATGCACTCCCAATCCATATTCCCACTTTATTCTTTAAATATTTAAAAAAAATTACCAATTTATGTGGAAAGAAATTTCACATAGGGAAAGCAAATGTAAAGAAATACAAATATGTACCAGGGCAGTGATGCCACAAAAAAAAAATTAAAAGAAATACAAATAGCATGTCATATATTCCTAAAATGGAAAACCGGCTAAATAGTCTCGGTATTTAAAACAGCTTTTTATTTGTTTGTTTGTTTTTTTGGGAGGCATCACTGCCTCTGGTGGTCGTGGGCACTACCCAGTGCTGCTTCTGAGAGCCGCCACTGGATTTGAATCGCCAAGCTCAGAGGGCCGCAGTCCTGCCACACTCAACCACTTATGCCACCGGGGCTATGGGGGGTAGGGGGAAAAGGTTGGAGGGGGAGGGAAGGGGGACTCATATCAAGGGCCCAAGGGGAAAGGCAGATGTTGGGAGAATGTTGACAAGGATAGGCAGGTGGGAGTGCTTGGCACAGTATATGTAACTATGTATTGAACTATGTATGATGAAAAGCGATGTACGAGCACCCAATAAAATGATTAAAAATTAAAAAAATTAAAGTAACATGTATATGTATACAATCATGTACAAATAGTCAAATTTGGGGGATGGATTTCTCAGCATAAAGATTGCATAGGTATGGTGAGAGAGTACAACCCTGACCTGTTCCTTTCCTGTTTTTAAAATACATGAAATACCTGTGTTTTGTTAAAACAATTATCTATAAATTGGTCCATTTATGGGTTTCATATAATTACAATTATGTGTTGTGGAATTTCCATTATTTTCAATGTTATCTATTGTTTGTTATAATCTATACAGTTGAATGCCTTTGCATAGTCAATATAACAAATGTGCACATCTTTCCGGTGTGCGCTGCTTTCAACCAAGATTCATCTGATCTCAGCAATGACATTCTTATTCCAAGTCCTTTTCAAAATCCTGCTTGAATTTATGGAAACACCCAGCCAATGAACTGCTGTAATTATGATTGAATTATGTTCAGTAATTTTTGCTTGACTGTGAGATTGAGGTATTGTTTAATAATTAATACATTTAAAATCACTTTTCTTGGAGTAGGCACACACACACACACATATATATATATATATATATATATATCTTTTCATTGGCTGGTCAGCTAGTTTTCTTTTTTTTTTTTAATGTTTTTTTTGTTTGTTTGTTTTTTTGGGCATCACTGCCCTCAGGTGGTGGGAGTAGGAGGCCCAGCCATTGCTCCATGGAGTTGGAATTGAACCTCCATCCCAGTGGGCCGCAGTCCTGCACACAACCACTACGCCACCGGGGTTCAGCCCTGGTCAGCTAGTTTTCTTCCACATTTCTTTGCACATTTGAGTGAGTGCCACCACTGGCTTGTCAGCTTGTTGAATCATTTCCATGGGTGTTTCATCAGTTCATGGTGTCATGTGTGTAGCTCATTCTTACTGGACAGCTTGGACTCTTCCTGTAGTTCCATCACTTTTTGATCATTTGCTATCTTTTTTTTTTTTTTTTGGTACAGTGATGCTATGCATTCCTTCTATTGTGTTTTGATGATTCCAATATCATTGAGGGGTTTCCCCATGGATTCTTTCAATATTGTAATTTGAGACTTGGTTTATTTTCTATCTTTCGTTAAGCTTGAGGTATGTTGAGCATGTTCTTCCTTTTTGACTTTTTAATTCCAGATATTTGTGAATTTCCTTATAATAATTTAATTCATCTTCATTAACAAATTTCTTTTCAGGTTTTCTTCGCTGTTTTCTCTTTTTTTTTTTAAGCTACTCTATGTTCAAGAGCAAGTTTTTAATTCTATTCTGACCTTCACTTTGATCTTTGTGAAAATGTTATGTCTTTAATGACTTGCTTTCTTCATGTATGATGTTCTTTTTTTTTTCAGGTATGATGTTCTTAATGTCATCTCACAACATACCAGGGCTGCCATCATTAATGTTCAATGCATCAAATTTATTCTTGAGATATTCTTGAAGTTCAGAGATGATAGACTGAAGGACGTTTGTGGACTTGTTCTAATTTTCTTTGATTTTAACCTAAACTTACCTGTTAGCTGTTGACGGTCTGTTCCTCTGTCAGTCCTTGATAATTTTTTGGCTGTTGATATTATGTTTCTCAATAGTCTCTTCTTACACATATGTTTAATATTATTCCTGTGTTTTCCATATGTTGAGGTCCATATTTACTGTTAATGTTTATATTATTAAAGAAAAATTATTTGCAATAAGAAAGTTATTGGTCATACAAAATTCTATCATGTAATTTCAGCTTGTTTCCTATCACCATGCCATGTTTTCTTAATACTATTCTTTCCTCTTAGTTAACAACTTCTGTACTCAGTCATCAATAATAGTAAATGCATCTTTATTGCATAGATGATTGATTTTAGACTTTGACTTGTACACATATTTGAATCATAGTAGACTTTCTTATACATGGACTATGTCACAGACAGCATTAGATTTCAAGATAGAACTTAAAATATTCATATTGATGATTAATGCAATGCCATTCCTCTTGAATTTGTAATTCTTGGAATAGTAAGCAACTTGAATATCTGATTCAAAATATTCCACTCACTACCAGCTTATTTCAATTACTAATACCTAACATATCCATCTTTATGAGTTACATTTCATTTTTAAGGACTTCCAACTTCCTAGATTCTTACTCCACTCATTCCCCAATCAGACTGTTAAGTGAGGTTTGAAGCTGTTTCTTCTCATGCTGTATCATACCCCATCAGAAAATGAAGGTCCTGAAAGCTTTACTTCATTATGGTTATTATGGCTGATTCTCCTTTCAGGAGGCCACTCTTCCTCAAATGTATTTTAGGTGCCTTCCAACCTTAAAGAATGATCATTGAGTACTGTATCTGACAATGTTCTACAGCTATTCATATGGTTTCCAATGTCTAATCCCTCAGAACTGAACAGCCTATTCCTTTTTTAATATCTATTCTTGGTCTGGAAGCTTTGTTGAAAACTGTTCATCTTGGATAACCCTGCTGAAATGCAGGGTTAAAGATCATAGCAACTTGCAAGATATCACTATCCTACAAATTAACAGATAAATGTCACAAATACACTATCAAACGTAACTGAAAAACACAAAAATAGCTTAAGACAAACTAGATGACTGGCACCCTCTTAAGGAGTAGATAATTATTATGTTTTTATTTTCTGGGACTCAGCCTTGATAATTATTATAAGATGCTTCAAAAATTCCATGAATAAGTTCATTAAAATTTGAAGCCTCCTTTTACATGTTTTAAAATATTTCAACAAAAGTAAAAAAGAAGAACCCTACACAGGGGGAAAATGACAATGACATATTGGAAAGATGACTGATATCTAAAGTTTTTAGAAAACTTCAAAATCTTGGAAATGACAAATAAATCAATTAAAAGTTAGGGCACTGACAGCCAATTCAACAAGTAAGTCATGTAGATAAGCCAGCATATACATGATGGAATACTTATTAAATAAAATAATTTGAGATATAATCTCATCCTAATATTAATAGTAGATTTTAAGGCAACAAATGCTTGCAAGGATATGGATCTATAATCTTCATACGTTCCTGGTGGGATTGTAAAATGGTACACCCAATATGAAAATGAAGTGAATCTTCTTTGAAAAGTTGAGAGAGAATGACCATATGAACTTGCAATCCCACTACTAGGTATATTTTCCACTACTGTTACCATACAACCAAGCAATCCCACTACTAGGTATATATTTTCTAGGGAAATAAAAGCCTTCACCTGAATAGATATATGCACATTCATCTTCACTACAGCCCAATTCATGAAAGGTAAAAGATGGAAACACTTAAATAAATGTAGTGGAGGTCACAGCTGACCTGTTTTGGCTACACAAAGGACAAGAATTCATCTCTATACCTGTCCAAGAATGATTTCCACAAGACAGAGATCAGGCATTCTTCTAACCTCCATCTTTATTTCATCATATTTTTACACTAAACATTGTATTCCTCTCCCGGTTTCAATCATCAGAAAATATATAGTCACAACACCAAAAATAACTAGACGACATTAAGTCATTTCCAGAGATAGTAAATGGACAAGAACCAATGGTAATAAAGGAAGAAGTTCAAACTGCACTGAAAACATTAGCCCAAAACAAGGGCCCAGGTGATGGAAACCCAATAGAAATGCTTCATTAAGCTGATGAATCACTGGAAGAACTCACTCATCTATGCATGGAAATTTGGAAGACAACTATTTGGCCAAAAAAAATTGGAAGGGTTTCATATTTGAACCTACCCAAAAAAAGAAGGTGACTGAAGAAAAAATTCAAATATAAAACAATACCATTAATATTGTATGCAAGTAAAATTTTACTGATCATTCCACAACAGTTGTAATAGTTCATTGATGCAAGCTGCCAGAAATTCAGACAATTCAGAAAAGAACATGGAACAAGGGTTTTCATTACTTTCAGGCGAATCTTCTCTGAAAGCAGAGACTACTAGGAAGGTGTTTACTTGTGCATTATTGACTATACCAAGGCATTCAATTGTGTAGGGTATAAAAAACTATGGATAGCTTTGAGAAGAATGGGAATCCCAGAATACTACATTGTGCTCATTTGAAACTTGTACCTCGATTAAGAGATAATTGTGGGAAAAGAACTAGAAAATACTTCAACAATTAAAATCAAGGAAAGATGTGCTTCAGGGTTGTGTCTTTTTAACATGTAGATATTCAATCTGTATGTGGAGCAAATATTCAGAGAAGCTTGCTTACATGAAGAAGAGTCTGATATAAATATTTGAGAAAGAATAACAATCTGAGATATGCAGATAACACAGCCTTGATTGCGGGAAGTGGAAAGGTCTTAAAGCACTTACTGGTGAAGATCAAGGATTGTATCCTTTAGTATGGAATACATTTTAAATTGAGTAAAACCCAAGTCCTTGAACTGGACCAATAATTAATATCATGATAAACAGAGAAAAGTTTGATGCTGTCAAGGATTTCACCTTGCTTGGATCCACAATCAATGCTCTTTAGAAGCTGCTGAATTCAAGAGCTCAGAAGACACATTGTGTCAGATAAAACTGGTGTACGGACTTCTTTAAAGTATTTTTTAAAAGGGTGCTCTTTTGAGGACTAAGTTGACTCAAGCCACATTATTTTTCAATTGCTTCATATTCATGTGAAATTTTGACATTGAAAAAGAAAAAACTTTAAAAAATTATGCATTTGAATTGGATGCTAGCAAAGAATATTGAGAGCACTAAAGATGGCCAGAAGAACCAACAATTCTGTCTAGGAAGGAATACATCCGCAATGCTTCTTGGAGGCAAATATTTGGATTTGTTGAGGAGGACATCTTGCTTGGTAACCAATGGGAAAGGAAAAAGAGGAAGAGTTGACAGAACAGAGGAGCACGGTGACTGCAAAGATGGGACTGAACACAAGAACAATTGTGAAAATGGCACAGGACCAGGCAGTGTTTCATTCTGCTGTACATAAAGGCAATGTGAGTCTGAAATGAGTCTATGTCACCTAACAAAAACAATAGCAACATTGTGGCTCACAACTTAATGCACAGCCCCCTATGACACTAGAGTCCTTATGGCAGTGTATTGTATTGACAAAACACACAGCACACTTTAGTTCTTTAATCCTTCCTCCCCTCACTATTATGACCTCAGTCTAAACTCGCAAATATTGCTAAACTGGTGTACATACAAAGACAGGGGCTTTCAATATAGACAATGCAGGAGAGACAAACCCCTCAGAAACAGTAACGGGAGTAACAATTTGTGGAGGGCAGAGGAATGAAAGGGGGGTGGGGAGAGAAGGTGGAACTGATAACAATGAAAAAGAGGAAGACTTAGGGCTGAGCCTCGGTGGCGTAGTGGTTGTGCGGCCCACTGGGATGGAGGTTCAATTCCAGCTCCACAGGGGCAAAGGCTGGGCCTCCTACTCCCACCCCCAGGCAGTGATGCCCTAAAAAAAAAAACTAAAAAAAAAAAAAAAAGGAAAAGAGGAAGACTTGACAAAATGGATTAACACAGTGACTGCATAGATGGGATCAAACATAGGGCCATTTGTGAAATGGCACAGGACCAGGTATTGTTTCATTCTGTTGTGCATAAAGGTAGTATGCAACATCACATGCTCAATGAAGAAAAAATGGGAAATATTTCCCCTGATAATAGGAACAGACAAGGATACCCCTCATCACCACTGTTATTCATTCTCATGCTGATAACCTTAACGAGAACCATTAGACAAAAGAAACCAAGGACATACAACAGGCAAGGAAGAAGTAAAGCTCACTGTTTGCAGATAATATGATCTTATAGGTAGAAAAATCCCAAAAATCCTACACAAAATGTTGTTAGAAATAATTAAAGGATTCAGTAAAATAGCAGAATACAAGATTAATGAGCAGAAATCAATTCAATCCCTATAGATCTATAGAGAGAACACTGAAAAAGGTATCAATAATATAATACTATTTACAATATCCACAAAAAAAATGACGTACTTAGGATTAAAGCTAAGAAAAGAGACTAAAGACCTATACAAAAAAAAAACAAAACCCAAAAACATAATTTAAAGATATCAAGACACATACTCAAATGGAAGAACAGCTCATATTTCTAGATAAGAGGATTTAATATTAGAAAAAATGTCAATACTACCCAAAATAATCTATAAACACCAAACAAATCCAATCCAAGATCCAACTTTGTTCTTTAAGGAAATGGAAAAACTACTTGCCAAATTCATATGAGTGGGGAGAGAGCTAAGATAAGCTAAAACTCTTTAATAGGAGGCAAAGTAGAAAGATTTACATTATGTGACCTCTATTGACCAATGGAACAGAATAGGAACAAAGAGCTAAAAAGTATTAAATGGGAAAGAGACAGTGTCTTCAACAATAGGTGATGGCACAATTGGGTTTCCAGAAGAATGAAACAGGTCCCATACCTTACCTCATGCATGAAAGCACACTCAGGATGAATGAGAAACCTCAATGTAAATCCCACAAAATATGAAACATCAAAGAGAAAAGTGCTGGGTATTTATCCCCCCAAAATACGAGACACAACATGAACAGACAGATACTCTACCATTTCTCACCATCCTTGCTTCATTTTGGCTAAAATTCTTCAACACTGCAATGGCCAGAACTCATAGTTAGTCACTAGTAACAAGTAAGACATTATTTTATAAAGGATTTACTGTGAAGTCTATGATTTCAAAACTCAGATGCCACTGCTGTAATGACTCCCAGAAATTGGCAAACATTTGAGACAGAAAAGCCCATTTTGTCCATCATAACAATTGAAAATTATTCGTAAGCCACAAATATGTTTTTACAACCAAATGAAATTGCCATGATCTGAATAAAATTCTTGAAAAATTTTACTTGAGTCATGTGCTCATGAAGAGAGCCACATATGGGTTGAAAACCTCGGTTTGAGGGCCCACGCTCTAAACAACTGTGCAACAAGTTTGCACAGTCTTCCAATCCACCTCCGAAACTTTAAGCACAATTGGAGCAAAATGGTTAACAAGAAGAATTAGCAAAGTTATTTGTGCTGCAACCTTATTTTTTATGACAATAGTCTTTTGATTTACTCAGGAAAGTGTTTAGAACAGCATTAAGAGTCTGGCGTCTTTATTTCTAAAGCCTAAATAAGCCCTTGCAGTTATGTACATTTTTGAAGTATGTGAGGTAAATGGCTAGTCAACTACTAACAAGTGATTGGAGGCCAAAGTTCATGGAGAGATGCTTCAAAAGATATGTAGGACTTTTCCACAATTATATATACTCAAAAATATTAAGCCAAAATTTTGCAAATATTAGTAACCAGTTGCTAGCATCTGGTGTGGAAGCCAGGAGTTAGTTATTTTCTCCACAGGCTCCAGAGATCAGAGGCCTTTGTGTCTCACAGAAAATATAAGGCTAACTTCCTGCTGTTAGGACAATGGGTCACTTCCCTGGGAGGCAGGTTTGAGTCTTCATTGGAAATATCCAACAAAGAAGTCAGCAGACTATGCGTTATCCAAATCTAGAAAAGTAAGCAAGAGCCTCCGTGAATGAGTATGAATTAGATGATGAAACTTTAGAAAGAACAGAAGAAACAGGGATTGATTTTTTATCTAAAGCCTCTGATTCTAAGGGAGACCTCATGGGCAAATCCTCTATGTCCTTTGGGTACTACAGGGCTCAAAGGTTTAAAGTCGATAAAACACTAGAGGTGGCAAATTCCAAGATCCAAAGTGAGGTCATTAAACAATCCCAAGAAGCTGCCTTGCTTTCAAAGTAAGAGAAAGCAAAGAATAGTGAGAAACCTGAGATACGCAAACTTAAATCAGAAAGAGAAGCAAGCAGGAGGAGTATCAGGCAGATGAGAAGATTAATTTGGACAGAGTTGAGAAAGCTACGCCTGAATCTAAAGGGGAAATATTAAGAGCATCTCCCCTACTAGAATTTGGTGTAAATACCAGAGATCATAAAACAATTAAACAACTCAGTGCTGGAGGGAGAGATAAAGTTACCTTCAAAGATTGTTAGCAATATAAAAGATGGAGTTCTACATATGGAGTTTCAAGATGTACCTGCGAAGAAAGCCAGCTCAGAAAATAAGTAAAGAATAGAAATACAACTTTACTTTCACGAGTGGAGCAAAGCATAGCTCAGAAAGGAGATTCAGAATTTAGAATATCTTCTCCTGTTAGAGTTATTAACAGACAGCCTTATAAGGAATTCACAGTGCTTTTCTCTTTGAGTTGCTAAAAGATCTCAAACAAGCAGTCAATGTCTATGGCACAGACACCCATTATGTGATTAGGATGATAAGATATTTGACTGAATCTGAGCGCTTGACTCCTACTGACTGGAGAACCATAGCAAAAAACGTGTGTCTATACTGAACAGTATTTGCAACATCTAATATTGTGTACATACAGACTCATAGAAATGCTGAAGATAGGTTGAGTCTCAGCTTCAGTTTTCAGAACAGAAAATAGCACAGATTAGAGAACTTTGTCTAAGGGATTGGGAAAGGATAGTACCATCAAGAGAGAAGGCCTAATTACATGGATATAAGACAGGGCAATAATGAATCCTATGTTGAGTTTGTGTCCTGATTGGAATATTCTGTTTCTAAATGTGTAAAAAATGTTCATGCAGTGAAAGGAATAGTGCATAAGCTCTCTTATGATTCTTCTAGTAAAAATTATAAAGATGCTCTGCATTCTTATAAGGAACAGGATATGCTGTTAAATTATATGCAGGAAGGTAGAGACAAATAACTATAAAGTCAACCTTAGGGGCTTAAGGGAAAGGGTGGACGATTGGAGAACAATAACAGAAGTGGACATGAGAGGGTGCTTGATGAATATGCTTATTTATATATTGTGAAAAATGATGTATGAGCCCCCAATAAAGTGATTGGAAAAAAAAAAGTCAACCTTATGGCATATGCCCTTGCTGTGTACCCAGACCTAAAGGAAAATGCTTCAGTTGTGGAATGACAGGTCATCTTTTAAGGGAGTGCAAGGCATGCAGAACATTCAAGTTGGCCGCAGATAGGAATATGAGGCCCGAGCCAGAGAACAGGTCAGAGCCCCGAAGTTTAGGTTTGAAAGAAACTGAATTTTGTGCTCAGAATGTCAGGTATCTGCCTAGGAGAACAAAGAGAATCTTAGAAAAAGCTGGCAGGTATTATGCAGTCTTAGGGAAAGAGAGCAGCCCTAACCAAATTTGTGACAGCACACCCTCTGTCTACTGCAGCAAATTTGACTAACCAAGAGAAGCCTCTGAAACACTAGCAGCAGCCTGTTGATTTTTAAAATCAGGAGTTTATTGAAAGAGCAATTCAGTTCTTATCAGGAAAATTTAACCCAGGTAATCAAAGAATTCAAATTGATATAGGAGTTAACCATAGTGATGAGGAAAAGCCAAAAGATGTAATTAAATCAGAAATTGTTGAAAGCAGTAACTGGGGTCCACTATATAAAAGAACTATGTAATGTTTATTAAAAAGGTCTAATCTTAATTCTCAAAGTTTTCAAATGGTTACTAGAATTATTAATCAGGATTATAATGAGGAAATTAAAGCTGTGATAAAGTCTGATACATCATGGTTTATTAAGGAATATTGCTTAAGCCAAATTTTGTTTCCTTGCATTTCTAGAATAAGAATTTGTACTTATCCAAAAACAGTACTTGAGCTTGACTACCCTATCTTAAACCAAGGAGTCTCTTGGAGTGTGATAGTGGGGAAGCAACAGTTTTCCCACATGGATTTAGAAACCGAAGGGGATGGATTTAGAGTTATTTCTTCAGGGAATTGAGAAGGGAACCAGCCACTTCTGCTGATTCCAGCATGGGGGGAATAAGAAAAACTGCCCAAAGCAAACTAGCACAAGATTGTAAAATCCCACAGAATGGAGAACCTGATGGGCAATAAATTTATTAAGAATTTGTTCAGTTTATATTTAAACCATTGTGTCAGTCAAGGTAGACTAGAGGAACAAATTCATAGACACACATATGGATATAAGGATAGGATTTGCATACAAGAGGAACAGGACATTAAGCCCAGTCTAGTTTAAAGTATTAAGTCTAATATTAACCCATATGCCCGAAATCAGTCTATAAAGTCTCCTTCTGACTCTCGAAGTCACAGGTCAGTGGGTACAGAATCCTGGCTCTGGCAGGGGTCTCCACATGGCTCCTCACTTCCCATCAACGGCAAAAGTACTTCATCACTGGCAGAGGGCTCCATGTGGCCTCTCCAGCTTCAGAGGTCTCGCTCCATCAGGGCAAAGCCGTGTGGTCTCTCTGCCAGCTCCTCTGGCTTCTCGGATGCTGCCATCTTGTCTTGTCCGTGATCCATCATTTCTGAGACTGACTCCCAACAACTGGGGAGATAGCTTCTCATCTCTACGAGGGAAATATCGCGAAATTTCTCAGGCATATCAGCAGAAAGCCATGCTCACACAGAGGCCTCATTGGCTCCTCAATGGCTTTCTCCAGATGAACAGACTAGACTCCACCCCTACATTTCAATCATAAAATTAATATAAGCAGATGACTGCCACAGCCATCTTGAATGTGGTAAAAAGCATTTCGTTAACTTTCTGAATCCTCTGAGATCTAACACCCAAAATCTACATTAAAATGAAGGCTACCAAGAAAGTTCCACTGATTCAAAACCAAGCAAATTCACTGATATTAGTTTTAATGTCTTAAAATCTGCATTATTTTTGCAGAAGGGGGAAAAGATAAATATTAGGTGTAACAAATTACACTTGATCATGTTAACCAAAATTTTTTTCTCCTTAATAAAAGATTGTAACAAAAGTAGGGCAAATAAACACAAGCTCATTCCTATAGACAAAATTGATCATGAAAAATCCCCAAACTGAACTGGAATCGCGTTTGGGATCCAGATCCAATAATCACCTGGAGAACATTTATGCTTTTACATAACAAAGCTGATGAACTCTCCTTAGGAAGATGCAGCCATGCTTGGAGAAGGAAGAACACAGAAAAGATGGAGAAATCCCTTAACCATAATTCTATTTATAGGTTGCTGACACCCCAAAGGGAGGGACTCTCTATATTTTCACAGTCAAAGGAGATAGTGGAATTCTCTCCAACAAGCAAGGCCCAGAAGAGAGGGGGCAAGTTGATGCTGTAACCCAATCCTGTTAGTTATTGAAGCCATCCAGACCATCAAAGAAGGCCTCACAGAATCCAGAGAAAGGCATTTGCTGACTCCTGAGATGCTTCTTCCATTGATGATGCTGTCTAAGGGACACTCTGGAACTCTAACATGATTGAACATTTTACACAAAGTGACTGCACTATTACTACAAATTTATTTTGCTCAAAATCAAGATTTTGGACTTATTAATCGATGAAAAAATGAAATTTGAATGCAATTGATTTCTATGTAACACTGTACCTATATAATAGAACAATGCCTTATTGGAATTTGCTCAGAAAACATTTACGAAGGATTAAGGGAAACACTCCATTAGGTATTGAACATATTGCACGATTGGGATTTGATTAGAAAATATTTGGAAGAACTTAAGGAAAATATTTCAGTAGATGCTATTCAGCTGGGAAGTAAAGATATATTCTATACATTCAAAGACTAGCTTAAGACTTATAGCTCTAGTATAATTAAACTTTTGGTGAATGAATGGCATGGAAGGGTTAGAACCCGTGAGTGTGTATTCAAATTATTTCTCATAGCCTGAGTTCTAGCCTTTCAGTGCTGTTCACTGTCACTGTTTTTGTCCTGGCTATAATGTGTAATGTGTATAAAAAACCAGGCATGTAAAGGAAAATCATAAGGCCCCCATGGCCCTTTTGAACTTCATGCTTCATGCTCCCCAACTCTCTGGGGAGTGATGAATGGGAAGAGAGTGTTAAAGGATTAATCCTTCATTCATAGTCTAGTTAGCTGGCTAGGTTTTGAGTGTAGAGGGCAACTTGCACATTTGTGAGTTAAGTCCTAATCACAGTCTCATAATATTGCCCCCCACTTTTCCATCTTGCTTGATGCTGTCATGAAGTTGTTTCTTACAAGACTGTTGATGCTGTTGATGCTGTTGATGCTGACTGCTGTGTGGCCCACAGCTTAACTGAAAAAGCAAATGTTCCTAATTAGCTTTATTATCTTCTGGCCACTGAATCCAATCCCTCACATATTCTTCTCCAAATAGCAGGTGGGCATGAAAGGACTTTATCCCCATGCTTAGATTCATAAATATTTATCATAAGCCTAAATTTTTGGCTATATTAATTTGGCTATTAAATTTGTCTTGACAGCTTTCAATGTATAGAAAATAATCACTTTGCTCCTAAAGTTATTTTATATTAAAAGAGAGGTATTATGGGATGAAGATAGGACTTTTCCCACAATTATATATACTCCAAAATCTTAAGCCAAAATCTTAAGCAAATATTATTAACCATTTGCCAGCATCTGGTGTGGAAGTCAGAAATTAGTCATTCTCTCTAAAGGCTCCAGATATCAGAGGGCTTTTGGTCTCACACAAAAGATAGGACTAACTCCCTGCTGTTAGGATAATGGATCTCTTCCCCTGAAACCTGGGAGGCAGGGTTCACAAGCTGTTGTTAATGATCTCTAAACTCTATTCTTTCTCTATTTCTCGTGCTCTGTATGACTTTACTATAATAATTAATAATTATCGCTGTACAACTGCCTTTACTTGAGCCCATGACGTTATATGGGAGGCTGGATTCCTCTGAAAAAGATGGGCTTCAGTTTTCCCCAAATCAGCCATTTAAAATCCCAAGGAGAAGAATTTTAGTGACATCTATGAGGTTACTGTAAGTTAAAATTGATTTCATGATGACTAATTTTTGGTTAGAAGTGCACAGGAAAATATGCACCAAGATGTGTTGCTTCTGGGCATAGAAGTACTTCACTATGATTATCATGCAAGTTATAATTTATCTTCAAGTTTACTTCCAGGTATCTAGCATATATATATATATATATATATATATATATATATATGTCACTCTAAGATATTTTGAAAACCTCCTACCTCCTAAATTTCAAGTTCTACTAATAGGGTCAGCAGTGGACTCAAACGATCAGAACAATTGTTAGGCTAGCTCAGACCCTGGGGGTATTTTGTTCTGTTGCACAAAGTGTTGGTAGGAGTTGGAACAGTCTTGCCTGGCACTAAGTTTGGGTTTGGGGTTATCAACATCATGATATCAATTTGGTAGGATTTGCTGCCTCCTGAGATGCTTCTTCCATTGATGATGCTGTCTAAGGGACACTCTGGACTCTATCATAATTGAACACGTTACACAAAAGTGACTGCACTATTACTACAAACTTATTTTGCTCAAAAATCAAGATTGTGGACTTATTAATTGATGAAAAATGAAATTTGAATGCAATTGATTTCTATGTAACACTATGCCTTCAAGACAATGAAATGAAATAAACTTTTATTTTGCAAAATACATTTTAGAGTCAGAGAGTTTATGGAGTTTTGACACATAATCAAAACCATACATTATGGTCCACTTTAGGTGAAAGTAAACTATTTCTTGTGGTTGCATTAAATATCATTATATTGCCCCCCCTCTAGATAGATATAGTGTATTCTATGGCATGATTACTCCATTAATAGGGCAGAACTTTTATCTGAATCAGATAAACTTTACGCAGTAATTCACTGTTATCTCCCAAATTTTATTATGTTTTTGCTTCCAGAGCTTGGAAAAATAGTTATTTAATAAGAACTTTGTAGTCACATCTGCATTTAGTTCTTGAGCTTTCTCCCATTAAGCTTGCACTGGTTGGTGCATGATTCATATTCTAGAAAGGAACCTTCCCCTGAAACTCAAGAGATTGACAGATCAGTGGTTTGGTAGTCAATCAATTATAGTGCACTTTTGACTAATATATGTTCTGTGCAGACATATCCAGAAAATACAGGACTAACTATGATTCAAAGAAGAAGATTCAGTGCATTTGAATTATGATGCTAGCAAAGAAAGTACCATGCACTGTCAAAAGATCAAGCAAATGTGTATGGGAAGACGTATAGCCTGACCGTCCTTTAGAAACAAAAAAGGCCTGATTTTGTCTCAAGTACTTTGCTGTCTGGACAGACTGGTCTCTGGAAAAAGGCGTCGTGTTTGGTAGCGTAGAGGGATAGTAAAAAAGAGGAAGACCCTCTAGGAAACGGATTGACACAATGGCTCCAACAATGGGCTTCAACATGAGAGGAATCGTGAGGATGGCGCAGGACTGGCCGGAGTTTCTTCTGTTGTACTTAGGGTCAGTATCAGTTGGAACTGACTTGATGGCAATTACCACCTAGATTCAAATGTACAAATATACAGTGGATATCCCAATGTTACATTATTCTATGACACACAAAACAGGTTTCATTATATGCCTCTCGAGTCGCTGACTTAGAAGTCTTTGTATCCCACGGATAAAAAGAAACCTGGTATTTAGCAATCTCAAAACCCAACTCCATAGTCTTTTCCCTAGGTAAAATTCTAAGACTGATTTATCTTTGCCTACACAAATAATGAGTTATTACTGAATAAGCTCACTCTTTTACTATCTGCAAAGCATTGGCACTCTCTCTCAAATCTACTTGTGTTTATCTGTCTACATAATTCTAGAAAGCTTGAATATTTGATGGTCTAATACACAGATGCATACAAGAGAAAACAAAGCAAGAAAGCAGGTGGAAGTCACCCAGTAACGGCATAAAAAACTTCTGATAATCTAGCTATGGAGCTGAAAAATATTGCTTCAATATAACCAGGTATTTTCAAGATGTTTTATGTATTCTGAATGCTCTTCAATGTATAGGGATTATTTTTATATTAATAAAAATTATAGCATTATTCAAAAAAGTCTGCGCAGGTATTTCATTTTGGGGAACATATTCTAGAATCGATATTGGGATACATAGATGACAAAAATGATAATTAATTATTATGATCTTGAAACATAAAGCAATAATTAAATTATCCTTAGTATTTCCTGGGCAATAAGTCAACAAAGAGTAACAAGCATGTTTTCAGATGTTTTTGTAAGGAAATGTTACTTTAAACCATTTGATGCTTGTGGTGGTTACATAATCTGGTGTCAATTTGCAAAGAGGTGGAGTCTCTAGCCTGTCGATCAGGTTGTAGTTTGATGACCTCATTTGGAGAAGCCACAGAGATGAATTGCTGATGAGGTCAGATATAGACAGACACGCTGCTGACAAGCCACATGAAGACCCCTGATGGGATCAGAGTCCTGGAGCTGGAGAAGCCATGTGGAGACCCACATCAGCACTGAGATGCTTCCACCACCACTGTATCCACAAGACTTTCCACCCACTGGACAGTGATCACCTGCATTTGGTGTCATTGCATGTGTTGTATGAGTCTGAAGAGGATCTGATATTGGACATATAAGTTAATATTGGACTGAAGGACTTTATCTGGACTGAGTTGGGATTTTTTTTTAATATACAATTGCTCTTTGATATAAAGTTATCTATTACACACATATGTTTATGAATTTGTTTCTCTAGTCAACCCAGATTTATACAATGTTTAAGGGAAAGCTTTTTTCCCCCCTAAAATAAACCATTTATTGAAAAAAGGACCCTTTCTTAAATTTCAGTAACCGACCTTTTGCATAATCTGAAGCTTGCCCGGAAGACGAAGAGGAAGGCTCACTGTCAGTGTGCTCGACAAACAGGAGAGCAGGCCGCCAGGCCACACTGCTCACCTGCTAACGCTCAGGTGCAGGAGGTCGGAACGCACGAAGTGGATTGCACAGTTCTCGGCTCCGAGAACCGGACACGGAGGGGCTCCGGGTACAGTAGTAAGGGCACTTAACATGCAGCTTCTTGGACCTCGAGGACACCCTCAGCCAGGAGCAGCAGCAGGAGAGTGGCGCTGCCGGCCACCGTGTAGACTCCAGTCCTGCAGGGAAAGCTTTTCCTTCAAGTCCTGATGGAAATCAATTCATTCTCAGTTACATTGGGTAAATAGAGCTGCTTTTTGTGTTCCTTTCTTAACTTAAAACACTGTGTTAATGCTGCGTGTGCAAGGGAGGGGTTGCATTGGAGGTATTCTAAATTAAAAAACATGATCTGTCTTTACACGGAGTGAAGATGATATACAAGGGAATTTTTATATTGTGGAACAATGGGATTTAAATTTAATGAAGATTTTCCACGAGCTTCTTAAAAACCCCCCTTTATATGTGTGTCGATAGAGACATCTAAGATATCTCTAAGTAAAAGTAATGGAGTAATGTAGACAGTAAATGTTGCAAATCCTTTATAATATAGGTTTCACTGATATGTTGGAGCCTTAAATAGCCATGGCTTAAATATGATAGAATTTCTTTCACTTACGTATGTTCCAATAGCAAATTCTATGATGTCATCAGATGTCCAGGTTTCTTCTATTGTTTCTTCTATTCTTCTTCTCTATGAATTTTAGTGCTGGTATCATCCATGCAAACTAAAATGCCAGATTATTTCCTTAAAAGAAAGTGATCTAAAAGTTAAACATACCCTTTCCATACATATCTAATTGGTAACAACGTAGTCAAGATATCACACAGAGCAACAAAGGAAGTTGGAGAATGTAATCTTTGATCAAAGTGTTCACGTACCCAGAAAAAACCTAGGAGTCCTTTTACTATGCTAGACAAGAAGGAAATGGACATGAGATGATTTCCAACAGTGTGTTTCACAGATTTAAGGCTCTAGATAATAGACAAGACTTTATGGATGAGTGAAGCTTGGGCTGTACTCTGACAAGTGAATGGAGTGAGTTCTGAGGCGTTCAGAACAGGGTAACTCATGTACATTGGAGAGGGTGGTGTTGGCAAGTTTCTGGGATCTGTTGAGAATAACGAGTGGGCCAATGTGGCTGACAGAAGTTGACTTACAGCTGAGAACTTAAAGATGAAAATGGAGATGAAAATGGAGTTTGTTTTATAAAGGACTCTGAAAGCAGATTAAAGAGAGCATATTCTTCTCTAATTCTTGGGAACAATAAAATGCTTTGAACATGGCAAGAACTAGGTGAAGTAGGTATTTCAGTAAGATTTATTTGACTCTGATGTGTTGTCTGTTTGGCACAGATAGGAATGGGTGTTCTTTTACTAGAGTACCGTCGTGGGACTGGGTTTCAGGAAAAGGCAATGGCATATTCCAAATGAAAAATTGGCAAGCCTTACTCACTGCTTTGTACTTTGGGGGCCAAGAAGAAATGGAAGTCATAGATTTCTTTAGGGTTTTCAGTCTTGGTTTGCTGTGGGAGAGAAGTTTAGACGGGTATGGAAGATTTAGGAGACTATTATGTGTTCAGATTTAGTTTGAAGTGGGTGTCCGAGAGCCAAGGGGAAACATCAGGAACAAAATAAAGGATGCATTTTGCCACTACACAAGGTACCCCAAATCCTCTAAACATGTACAGTGTGTGAAAACAGCATCATTATCATTAGTCAGTTGAAATGGAAATAGTTATTCTGAACAAAAGGCTAGAGAGAAAACTTTTTTCATTTGCTCCTGCATCCAGGCATAGGAACTGAAAAGATGATGATATCTGTGCTCAGCAGGGAAGAAGAAAACCCCATTTAGATGTAAACGAGGCAGGATTCTGAAGGCAATTAGTTCAGAGACAGAAGGTGGTAAGCTGGCCCTGACCCTTTTTCTATTCCAATCATCCCCATTCAACCACACTTGAAGAGCAGTAAAAGAAAAGCTGTCTTTCCCCACTCATTCACTCTGGCTGTGGCAAGTGTTTAGCTAAAAGATGTTGAGGGAAGCATACTGTACTTTCTTGGAAGTCATTCATCCACATCAGCACCTTCTTTAACAGGTATTTTGACATGTGTTATGAACCTGGGACTACTTGCGCTAGGGAAACATGTGTTAGGAGTAATTATAAACACCTTAGTACAGCATTGATGAGCAAAACAGTAATGATAAAATCTACAATTCTTTATCCTTGATTCTTAAACCACAAGAAGATTGAAAACAAACAAAAAAACTTTGTTTTAGAGCTTTTTGGCTACCCTGTGCTGTGGCAAAATGCAAAATCCACCTTACCAAAATTTTTATGAGGCTGCTGATAATTTTTTGTGTGGTTGTTGGACAGGTTTAAACACATATTTGTGTGAGCAATCATGTTTCACTGTAGATGTTTTATTATTTTATAGTGTCTTGTCAGGGGAACCAGCCCTTCATATATCATCATGGGTCCGGTAGACACAATTGTCCAGCAATAATAAAGATTATAGTAAAGTCATAAAAATTATGAAAGATAGAAGAGAGATATAAATGATGGAGTCAGACATTTTATGAAAGCATGCTCACCTAAGCCTCACTTGGTGGGTCAAGTGGATAGATAGTTCCATTTGTTTTAGCCAGGGCCTTTTAAATCGTTTGAGGACATCCAAGCCCCTTAATTATGGGCAATGACATATATTACAGGAAGAGAATATCCCATAGATTATATAGCAGTGAGGGAGATGAAGGAGGAACATACACACAATAGGAAGGGGAGGTTTGAGGTTCCACATGTGACAAGATGGGCAGACCCCAGATTCATGATGGCAGCCTAACCTTGATTGCCTTTGAACTGGGGACTTGGTTTAGCCAAAGCTTTCAGGGGAAGTAACCCACTGTCCTAGTAGCAGGAGGTGAGCCTTACTTTTTATAGGAGAGACAATGGTGTCTGGATCACTGGAGCCTCCAGGGAGAATATTTCTAAGCATCTGTCCGCTCACCAAGTACTGGCAAGCAGCCACTAATGTTTGGCATAATTTGGGGTGGGAGAAACAGATGTGGGACCTGTCTTATGTTAACCCCACAGTGTCTAGCCTCTCCAATTCCCACTAGTAAAGTAACTCTCTCTAAAAAAAATATATGTATATATGTATATATACACACTATAAAATATATATAATGTTTATCACATTTTTTCTCTCCCTCCCCAATCCAGATATCTGCATCTCCTACTTTTGAAAACTACAAACATTTCTGAATGCTGAAACACTTCTGACTTTAATTTAGGGAAATGCTTGTGGATTAGCACATTTTACCTCACATCATCGCCATCCACAATTCATTGAGACTATTGTTAAAGAATAGACATAATGAACTGTCATTTTTGAAAGGGCAACTGTTTACTTTTCTTCCTCCTGTACAATTCTAGTGTATGTTTGGCCTCACGAAAAATGAACAAATCCAGTTCACGTGTTCTAGAAGCCAGGTTTTTTTTCTCTTCATGTTAATTCTGGTGGGTTCTTCAGAAATGCTGATGATGTGCAGTGTTTGATTTAGAGAACAAAGCTATTAGATATACACAAGAGACTCAGGGAGTACTAAAGAACATGTGTTCAGAATCCATATGGTGAAACTTTCTCTACATTTAATTCTTCTCCTTAGATGATGTAAATACTCTCTATATAGGCTTTTCATATCTTGCCAAAAGAGTGTACTTCAAAGAATATGTAATATATACTAATATTTACATATATGCTACGTATTATATACACACTTTTTCTTCCCTCCATTTTCATTAACTCTCAAAGATAGATTTATCAATTTGTTTTTGTAAAGATGAAAATGACTAGTAAGGAGACTTAATGACTATTTTGAAATTTATGAGTAGATAATAAACTTTAAATTAAGCAATTAATTGCTGAGTGCCCCTTTCATAGTAAGTTAGCTGACTTGAAGAATTGGGGAGGGGTGAAGTGAGTGTTTTATGTTCTTGAAGCCTTATTGTAATCCATCTGTGTGTCAGTTTGTCCTATTATGGTGCCTTGTGTGTTGCAGTGATGCTAGAAGCTATGTCACTGGTATTTCAGATGCCACTGGGACTGCTATGGAGAATAGTTTCCAGACTTGCTACCAACAAAAAAGGAGGAGTTGGCTCCCTAATTCCAAGAAAGGAATCATGGAAGACCTAAGGCCAGCTTTGAAACATTGTCAAATACTGAAGGCCTAATGAATGGAGCAGGATATTATTGGAAATAGTTCCAGAGATGAGCCCCTTGGGTTGGAGGCAACTGGAAACGTGACTGAGGAGAGCCTTCTTTCTCAGAGTAGAGTCCACTTTGGAGAAGTAGCTAGATAAAGCTTTTGGGAATGGACTCTTAGAGTTCTTTATTAGTTAGCTGATGGAGCACAACTCAAGGTAAGAATAAGACAGATGCAATATTGTGGTAATAACTGGAACTCAGAATGTGTGAAGTATGAATTTATAAATTTGGAAGTGGTCAAAATCGGAAGTTAAAATAGAACACACAAAGATTGCTAACCTAGACATTATTGAGCTGAAATGGACCAGTATGGACCATCTTGAATCATAAAATCAGATGATTTGCTATGCCAGGTATAACACAATCAAAAATAGTGTGGCATTCTTTGTCAAAAAGGACAACGTGAGGAATGGTATTAAAATGTCGCATAATCAGGAGGGTTGAGAACCACTGAATTATAAAGAAAGGTGACTCAAATGTGCCACAAAAAATGCTCAAATTATATAACAATACCATTAATATCACATACAAGTAAAATTTTGCTGAAGATCATCTACCTGACAATAGCTGCAGTGATAAATTGACAGAGAGCTGCCAGAGATTCACACAAGATTCAGAAGTGGACATAAAATAAGAGATATCACTATTGATGTCAGATGAATCTTGGATAAAAGCAAGGAATACCAGAAGCATGTTTGTTTGTGTTTTATTGACTATGTATTTGACTATGTGGATCATAACAAACTATGAGTAATTATGAGGAGAATAGGAATTTCAGAACATATCACTGTGCTCTTGTGGAATTTGTACACATATCACGAGGAAGTGGTATCAATAGGACAAAGGAGTATTGCATGGTTTAAAATCAAGAAAGGTGTGCATCAAAGTTGACTTCTCATACCATACTTATTCAATCAGTATTTTAAGCAAATCATCAGAGACATTGACATGTGAAAAAGAATATGAAATCAAGATTGAAGGAAGCAATATGAAGAAGTCACAGCTATGCTTGCTAAAAGTGAGGAGGAGCTGGAAAGCTTGCTGATGAAGATCAAGGATTGCAACCTTCAGTCTGGATTATGACTCAATGTAAAGAAAACCCCAATCTTCACAATTGGTAACAACAATAGGTAACAACATAATAAATGAAGAAAAATTTGAAGCTGCAAAGAATTTTGTCTTGCTTGGAGTAACAAGCAATGCTCATGGACACGGCAGTAAAGAGATCAAGGTAAATCTGCAGCACAAGACTACTTTAGAGTATTGAGAACAAAGATGTTACTTTGAGGACTATGGTAACCTGACTTAAAGCATGGTATTTTCAGTTGCCTCATATGCATGTGAAAGTCGGACATTAAATAAAGACAATCTAAGAAGAGCCAATGCATTTGAATTGTGTTTCTGGAGGAGAATATTGAAAATACCATGGATTGATCAAAGAACAAACAAATATATCTTGGAAGCAGTAAAGTCAGCATGCTTCTTAGAAACAAGGATGACAAGACTTTGTCTTACATATTTTAGACATATTGTCAGGAGAGATGCGTCCCTGGAGAGCATCATGTTTGGCAAAGTGGTGGAGCAGCAAAAAACAAAGCCTTGCATAAAATAGATTGAGAAAATGGCTACATAGATGGACATTGGGCCTCCACTCAAGTACCCCCTCAATGCAAGAATACTTTTTTGCTCTATTAAATTAGCATTCCATGATGTTCACCTTCCCAACACAAACACTGAAGACAAAGAGGGTGCATAAGCAAAAGTGGTGAAGAAAGCTGATAGTGCCTGGCTATCAAAAGATACAGCATCTGGAGTCTTCACGACTTGAATATCAATAAGCAGCCATCTATCTCAGAAGCAACAAAGCCCACATGGAAGAAGTACACCAGCCGGTGAGATCATGATGTATCAAAGGGATCAGTTATCAAGCATCAAATAACAAAAAAAAATCAAAGCATTGTGAGTGAAGGGGAGTGCAGACTGGGAGCCCAAGATCCATCTGTAAGCAACTGGACAAGAAGGATTGCAGGGAGGAGATGAACTGATCAGGGTGCACTGTAGCAATGATGAAACATATAACTTTCCTCTAGTTCCTAAATGCTTTCTCTCTGCTCCCCCATTATGATTTCAATTCTACCTTAAAAATCTGGCTAGACAAGAGAATGTACACTGGAACATATGGGAACTGGAAACACAGGGAATCTGGGACAGATGATCCTTTTTGGACTGGTGCTGAGTGGCGATACTGGGAAGGTAGAAGGAAAGTGTAGGAAGGGGGGACTGATTATAAGGATCTACCTCTTCTCTGGAGAATGGACAACAGAAAAGTGGGTGAAGGGAGATGTCAGAGAGTGCAAGATATCACAAAATAATCTATAAATTATCGAGAGTTCATGAGGGAGCAGGGAAGAGGGAGGGAGGGGAAAAATGAGAGCTGATATGAAGCACTCAAATAGAAAGCAAATGTTTTGAGAATATTGATGGCAACAAAGGTACAAATGTCCTTGACACATGGATGACTCTCTGGATTTTGATGAGTTCTATGAGCCCCCAATAGCAAAAAAGAAAAAAAATTGACTACTATCATGGGTCAAGTGTAGGAACATTTGTGAGGATGGGGCAGGATCAGGTCCCGAGTTCACTGTGCAGTAGAATAGACTCATTAGTAGCTAACATCAGCATCTGTCTTAATTTTAGAGTGGTGAAACTACAGCCTCAAGCATAATAACAATCCTGCAGATAGTTCAGGACCAGGCAGTGTTCTGCTATTTAGACAGAGGGGCCCTATGTGTCAGAACCAACTTCACAACAATCTAAAAACAACAGCACTGTTCATAAGGCTGCACCAGAAAAAAAGAAACTGGGAAATACATTCCGTGAACTTAAAAAGAAAACAAAATGACTTAACTAATATTTACATGAAGAAATAGGTTAAACAAATTATAAGGAGCTCAGATTACAATGCAATTTTCTTATGAAATGATTATCACAAATGTATCTAGGTATATACCACTACCCTAAGTGAGTAGTGATGATTTAGAAATCATTTTAACAACAAACTTATCATTGGCTGCTAAGTCATTTTGTTGAAAATGTACAGAGAAAATTAACTTTCTGTTCAGCAATTTATTTATACTTGATTTCATGACTTTATTTGCATTCCTGTCAATGTATAGCACTTCCCACTTCCTTTATAGGCTCCCAACTTTCATTCATCTTGTGGTTTCCTGATTTCTGAAGTTAGCTTTTGGGCACACACGGCCCTGATAGGCCTCTCTTTTGTTTGATTGAAAGCTGATGCGACTATGAAGTTCAGTTTTGACTTGAATTGTGTCTAATGATCAGAGTCTTGCATTCCACTGGTCTATCAGAATAGTTAGGGGTAGTCTTTTTATGATTTTGAATTTTGTTCTTCATTTTTCTTTCACTTTGTCCAAGCCCTCCTACTGGGGCACCAAATCAGAGGACGTAACTGTAGTAGCAGTAGCTAGCACCAGTTAGTTCTGAGTTAAGGCTAGGGAGAAGGCTTATCTTCTGAGTTATCATTTTTTTAAAACCCTTTTTGGCGCCAGAAATATATAAATACAAGGTTTTTTATGAGAAGAAGACCGGGACTCTGGGAAGATGGCCGCCAGATAGGAAGCCCACACCCGGAGCTCCTGGAGATCGGTGAGTGGGGGTGACAAGGGGAAGGGTGGGGCTCTCAAATTGGGTTTTGTGACTCCAGGAAAGCTCAGAGCCCTCCTGTGAACCAGGAGCAGGCGCGACCCGCACGCCCGCGCTCCCCACGGACGCGGGCACAAACGCCGCCTGCACAGACACTGCAGATTCTTTGTGCCCGCGGGATCCAGGGTGCCCGCTCTGCGACCCTGAGATCTGGGACCCGCAGTTAACCAGCGCCCGCACGTAATCGCGGACCAGTCATGAGAAGAAGACCTTCCCATTGTAGCCATTACAGTGGTATTGTCAAATTGCAGTCACTCCACGCTCACTGGGAAACATTGAAATCAAGAGTTGAAATATATGAGAAATAATGCTCAGAACTGAGCATCAACTCCATACACAAACACGCAAAGGTGAACAAACATTTTCCCCATCTCATTAACAGTTGAATAAAACAACAAGCAGTGGTAAAATGCTTCCTAGACCACTCCAGCAAGTACAACATTTTAGAACATACCTCAATAAGCTAAGTTAATGGCTGTGTTAGGAACACACTTTTGGCATTAGTATTGTTGTTGTAAGGCATGTGATAAGCTAGGTGTCCTGTTGCTGCCATGTAAGACCTTAAACATTTCATCTGCCACGTTTCTGCTGCATATTATCATGCATTTCATAAGCACCTGAACACTTGCATTTAAGACCTGCGTGATGACTTTTTTATAGTGCCTTTTACACGAAGTCTAAATGCAAGATTTTTAAGTCTAATGAAATACATTATTCATCTCTGTCATGTCTCTCTGCAGAATTGAAGGTAATATATTATCACCAATCACGTTGAGTCATAAATTATCTGACATCTTGACCCAAAGAAATCTTTTTATCTACTCATTTCCTTGATACACTAGAGGAGGTAAAAAGTTTGGGGGAAGAGAAAAGAGAAGAATTCTGTCGAAGTACCTGATTAATCAATGCCTTAATATGCTTCCCTTTTTATTTTCTAATTTCACAAGAAGTTGCTTTGTAAAATGAGGAGTAAATAAAACTCATAAGCTTGTTTTATCTGTCTATTAAATGACAAAAAAGGTGCCACAGTGAGGCTGTGCTTGAAATATTAATATGGAGCTTGGTTAGAGAAGATACCTACTATTAGTGACTTTTTAATAGGTTTTACTGTATAAATGAGCAAATTATTTGAAAAAGACATGATTATCAGTGAAAGAAACAATTATGTGTATTTTATTAAAAAGTACTTCAATTGACCTTTAAAGTTTTGGGGACCACATCATCAAAATCTAATGCAAAGAACATCACAAGCCTTAGTTTTAGGGCCTTCTTGGCCTGTTAATAACTCACTATTACAAATCCTTAATTGTTGATGAATGATTATGACTTTATAATTGATCAGTGTTTCGGTTCAGTTTATAGATCATGCAATTGTTCACTATTTTTCTGCAGATGAGATATGAAAAGACTCATTATGATTTAATAAAATTTTGAGACATTTCTATTTATGCATAAGTACTTTATGTCATCCAGATATTTGAGATGCTAAGAGACACCTGGAAAAAATGATTTTGGTGTGAGAGGGGATGGGAAACATTTGTTGTCTGTGATTTGGATTTTCTACATGATATTTTAGGGTTGGTAAGAAGCTACACTCTCGTGACTGCTTTCTTCAGAATTTTTAAATGCAATTTTTTCCTACTGAGAGTAGGAGAACATGAAAAAGAGGAGGGCTTTTGACAAGATGGAATGACACAGTGGCTGCATTCAAGGGGTCAAGCATAAGAACAATTGAGAAGATGGTCCCAGACTCTTGTACATCGGGTCTCCATGTGTTGTTATTGGCTTTTTGGCACCTGCCAACAACAGCAATAGGCATAGGGCATTTGTTTATTTTGTTCTATGTTGGTTTACACATCCGATTTAATTGATTTGTGGATATTGACTCAAAAAACCTCAGAGATTGTAATTCTTTACAAGAGTAGAAAGACCCGTCATTCTTCCTGGAACAGCTGGTGCTTTTGAACTGTGGACTTTACAGTTAGCAGCCCAATGCATAAGCACTGTACTACCAGGGCTCCTATGAACCTTAAGATATTAATCTCATTTAGTGGTCCTAGAAATGAGCTGAGTTAACTGACAAATCAAGAGTCTTTCATGCATGAGAGGTAACAGGATACTGGGTTTGGGGAGGAGATTTCCCCAGGACTTGAGGAACCATAAACTATAAAAACTTCATAAGGCATTCAAAAGAAGATGTGCATCAAAATGTGAGATGACGCACTAGAGACTTCCTTGTTGGCAAGCAGCATGACTGAGCTGAATTTGAGCCAGCTAGCTGTCCCTGAAAGAGTCCTGAGAGAAACAAAAGTGTCTATAAATCAGAGTGATGAAATCACTTATTGTAAAGAGGAAGGCTGCATGGAAGTCAGGGCACTTTATATTTCTTAAATTTATACTGTACTTTTCTTCAAAATAAAAGGAAAACTATCACACACACCTTCTTAGGAGACATTCTATTCCCTCTGACGAGTACACTAAGAATGAAAATAAAACATTGAGTTTTACAATTTGTATCATAGCTTTCAAAGCTCTTACAATCTGGGACAGACATTCTTTACTTCCATTCTTCTTTTTGTTTGTTTCCCAGGGCACATAAATGACATATCTCACTGTAGTAGTCTTCTAAAGGAGCCTGGTGGTGCTGTGGAATAAATGTTTACTGCTAGCCACAAGAGCTCTGGTTCAAAACTACCATTTGCTTCTCAGGAAAAAGATGAAACTAGGTGTTTTTGTAAAGATTTACAGTCATGGGAACCCTATCTGAGGTTATGTCAGACAGGGTTCTCTTACAGAAATAAAACCAGTGCTCTAGTCATTCTCTTTATATATTTATATAGATAGAAGGCTATAGATAAGAAATAAACAGTCAACTAATCTATAAAGCAATACCATGGCTTAGTGCAACTCACTTGCAGGAGACAGCTAGTAGACTGGCAGTTCTTGGAGTCTTGAGGGCCGCAGGGTAGTCCTCTACAGAGCAATTCAGGCTATCCAGCCACAGGCAGCAAACAGCAAAGCAGGTCACCAACAGCCAGATGACAGAGTCCAAGAATCTCCAACTCAAGAGATGTATATTTCAGGAGGGTGATGAAGCAGGGCTTCAAGGAAACTCAACTCACAGCTTCAGAATCCATGATTAGGCGTCCGACGGGTGGTGTTGCTTGGAGGTCAAGGCACAGGACGAACGAGGCAGCCTGCTGGTCCAAAGATCCAAAAGCAAGAGAGGAAGGCCGGAGCTTACCAAGCCTTTTCTGTCTCCGCCCTTCAATTGATCGCGTGTGTTCATTGGCCATGTCATCACATCAGACCTACCTATCATCTTTGACCATGTTGGCACCACAAGCTTACCTATCACAGAGGTCCCTGTATGTCAGAATTAGAGGAGCCCTGTGAGCATAATGGCTAGGTATCAGGCCGCTAATCACAAGGTAAGCAGATCAAAACCACCAGCTGCTTCATGGGAGAAAGATGGGGCTTTCTACTCCTCTAGAAATTGACAGGGTGGTTCTACAAGTCCTGTCGGAGCTCTTTGGAGTAAAAACGGATGCGATGGCAGTGGGTTTGGACTAGTCAGAATCATTTCAATGCTAATGGATGTTGTTGTTAGGTTCTATCAAGTGTGACTCATAGCGAACTTAGGTAGAATAGAAGGAAACACTGCTCGGCCATGTGCCATCTTCACTTTTGTTGCCATGTATGTATGAGCACATTATTGTATGCCATGTATTGTATGAGCACATTTTTTTGAAGGTCTTTCCCTTTTTTATTGTCATGCTGACTTAACCAAGCATGATATCCTTCTTTAGAGCCTTGTTCCTCCACATGTCCAAAGAGTCTCACCATCTTTGGCTCCAAGGAGCATTCTGGTGGCACTTCTTCCAAGACAGATTGGTTTGTTCTTTTATCAGCCAATTATACTTTCAACATTCTTTGCCAACACAGTAATTCAAATGCACCGAATTTTCCCTCTGTTTTCCCTATTTAATGTACCACTTTCCCATGCACACGAGGCAAGTGAAGGGTAATGGGTATTAGTAGCCTATGAAGTGTGCAATAGCATCCTGAAATAGAAATCTTACACAAATGGCCAAAGTGGCACACAGAGATACGCCGTGAGCACATGTTGCTTCAATGGCTCTGATAGACTTGCTCAATACAGGCTCTACATATGTCTTAATTTTGTAAAAACACAATATATGCAATGTACTATAAAGTGAAGCACAATACAATTTGGTTTGTCTGTTTTGCCCAACGAGTGTCCTACTAACTTACCAGTTTCCTCCCACCCCACAGTAGCAGCGAAATGGAAATGCACTCCCAACTCTTGCCTCCTGCCTTCTTTGGATTTGGGTCCCCCTGGAAAGGGTAGGATGCTGAGCAAAGCGGTTCTCTGCTGTGGAGATGCTCCCGAAGGGCTTGGCAGCTGAAGGCTGCAGCTCCCAACATCTCCACAGTGGAGGAATCTCTGCAGTGTATCTCTCGCTCCAGCCTATAGCAAAAATGGAGCCATATGGAACATAGTCTTCCATCCTTTGCCCTCTTATGTGCAATATTATGCTAGTGAGATTTCCATGTATTGTGGACAACTGTAGTTTGTTCATTTTTATGGCTGTGTAGTAATCCATTCTGTGACTATTCTACAAAATCTTACAGTTTTTCTAGCAGTTCTCTTTGTCCTAACATATAATCTGTCTGCTACTAGCATAGCCGACACAGTTTTCTTTTGGTTACTCTATGCCTGGGACATTTTCTCCACTTTATCCTTACCATTTGTAAACCAAGTGTTATAGAAACAGCCTATATTTTTCTTGTTTTATTTCTTTAAATTGAATTCCTTCTCATAAGCAAGCCTTTTACTTGGAGGAGCTAGTCTTCAATTTTTCACTTTAGCTTTATTGAGATCAACAAGATGACCACTGATTTTCTCTGTCATTGATTCTCAGAATTCTCTTTCTCAGAATTCTCTTCTATCTTCAGAATGTCAATGACGTGCAGAAAAAATACAAATGGAAAATATTTCCTTATGGTAAACCAAAAGCTCATGCCCCACGTGCCAACTTGTTATGACTTACATCGTGCTGTGATATTGGAAGCTGTTGTTTTTGCTAGGTTCCGTCAAGTCAGCTCCAATCTACACTGACCCTATGTGTGATAGAAGGAAACACTGCCCTATGCCGTCCTCTCCATGATTGTTTCATTTGAACCCATTGTTGCAACCACTATGTCAGTTCATCTCTTCAAGTGTCTGTCTCCTTTTCCCTGCCCTTCTTCTTTCTTCACCATACATTATGTCCTTCTCCAAGAACTCATCTCTTTTGAGAGCATTTCCAATATACCTGAGAAGAAGTCATTCCTTTCTTGCTACTAAAGAGCATTTTGGCTGTACTGCTTTCAAGATAGATCTGCTTTTTTTTCCCTTTTGGTAGTCCATATTCTTTCAATATTCCTTGCTAGCATCTTAATTCAATTGCAACAATTCTTGTTCAATTCTTCTTTTTCATTATCCAGCTTCCATAAGCATATGAGGCAACTGGAAATACTGTGGCTTGGGTCAGATGTACTTCTAAGTGATGTCCTTGCTCTTCCACAATTGAAAGAAATCTCGTGCAGACTTACACAATGAAATGTGTCTTTTGAACGGCTGCTTCCATGAGCATTAACTGTGAGTCCATACCAGATGAAATGTTTGATAATTTCAATCTTTGCTTCATTTATCATAATGCTATAGATCCATTTGTAAGGACTTCTGTTTCCTTTGCACTGGTTATAATCCCTATGGAAGGCTGCAAACCTTAATCTTCATCAGTAGGTTCTTCTAGCCCCCCTCATTTTTAGCAAGAAAACTTATGTCGTCTGCATGTCAAACCTTTTAAGGATGATTCATTTCTCTTCATATACTCCAACTTCTTGGATGATTGACTCAGAATATAGATTGAATAAGAATGGTAAAAGGATACATTCTCATACACACCTCTCCCAGTTTAAAACCATGCAGTCTTCCCTTATTCTGTTCACACAACTGCTTTTTGACCCATGTTCAGCTTCCCCCTGAGAGCAATGAAGTGTTCTGGACATTTTCTCAAGGGTATCCATTATTGGTTATGATCCATAAAGTTGAATGCTTTAGCATGATCAGTTAAACACAAGCAAGCGTTTTCCTGTTATCTCTTGCTTTGAGCAAAGTTGCATCTGACATCAGCAATGATATTCCTTGTTCCATACCCTGTCCTGAAAATGACTTGATTTTTTCCCTAGTTTCTAGTCAACATACTCCTGAAACCATTTGTTTTAATTATCACCAGCCAAATTCCACTTGTATGTAATATTAATGATATTGTTTGATAATTCTGCATTTTTATAGGGTCACCTCTCTTTTGAATGTGTACAGATATGCATCTTTTCATTCAGTTGGCCACTTGTCTATTTTCCAACTTTCTTTGCCTAAAGTGAGTACTTCAGTAGCATATCAAAACATTTCAATTGGTATTCTAGCAATTCCCAAAGACTTGTTTTTCACTAGTGCCTTCAATGTCGCCTGTACAATTCTTCTGTGTGTTCCTTCCATCTTCTTTTGATGGTTTTAATGCTTCCTTAATTGTTCAACATTTTGTGCATAGAATCTTTCAATATTGTGACTTGAGATGGGGAATTTGGGGGGGCATCACTGCCCTCTTGTGGGAGAGGTCGGGAATTTTTATTGAGTTCTTTCAATATGGCATGCAAAGGGGGTTCTTTCCTTTTGGTTTCCTAATTCTAGGTTTTTGCACATTTCATTATAACATTTGACTTTGTCTTCTTGAGCTGTCCCTTGGCATTTTCTGTTCAACTCATATACATCATCATTTCTTCTGTTTGCTTTACCTCTTCTATGATCAAGGCCACGTTTTACAGTCTCTTCTGACTTCCACTTTGATTTTTTCCTTCTTTCCTGTCTTTTTAATGACCTTTATCTCTCCACATGTATTATGTTCTTTATGTCATCGCACAGCGCATCAAGACTTCTATCATCAGTCAGTCAAATATATTCTTTAAATGATCTCAAAATTCAGGTGGAATATGTACATCTGAAAGAAGCACTGCCCAGTCCTGGCATAAGCCTAAACATTGTGCTTGTGCTTGAAACTATTGTAGGAGTCACTCAAGGTCATCTTTTGATTCTTGTGGACTTTTAAAAATTTTTCTTTAATTTCAGCCTGAACTTATTACACATAAGCAATTGAGGTACTGTCTCAAAGAATACCTCCTTGGGTCACTGTGGGAGAAACAATTGCTGGAGAAGGAACAGATGGGCTTCAGAAATTTACTAAACCCACAAAGATTCACGTCAGCAAAAGTCAGCCACTGTCATCAGGTTGATTCCAAGATAGAGTGGACAGAGTCGAGCTGCCTATTAGGTTTACAATGCTGTCAATCCTTACAGGGCCAAAGTTGCTGGGGTTGAACCACTGATCATGCAATCTGCAGCCCATCACTTAACCCTCCCTACCACTAAAACTCCTGAGAATAAAATCAGAGCCTGAGAAAAATATATCCATGAAGTTGGAAAACTGCCTCCTGTTCTAAAAAGAATAGTAGGACCAGTGTTACCACATGTACTCAATGTAGTAGAGCTGTGTCTGAGTAAAACACTCAGGTGAAATTCTCAAGAAAGGAGATCCTAAGTCATGCCCATATTAGTTACAATATTGGCCTTTTTAAGCAAATACTTAAATTTTACTTGTTTGAGTCCATCAGTAAAATTTACAAATATGAATTAAGTTGGCCAAAATAATAGTATGATCACAGAAAAGTCATCATTTTGGCAAAGATGACATTAATTTTTAAACTTATGATAAATGTTTTGTGCACATGATACAAAGCAAGACATTTAGTGTAACTTAAATCAAATTTGGCCTCTTCGGCAATAAGATATACAAACTTAAACATTAAAAAGTGTGTGCGTATATAGTCTGTGCTCATTCTGAACAGTTTAATTATATTTACATAAAATAGTATTAGGATGCAAGTTTCCAACTCCAGAGTTGAGCAAAATTTTATGCTTTGGCAACACAGTAAAAATAATTTTTATAGATTTGCAAGAAGACTGGATTTTGCCCAGATCAGCTGTGTATACAAGAGCCAGGCTTAATTTTCATTTATTTCTGCTCCCTACAATGGCCCCATCTGGCATCAGCTTACAAATCACCTCCTTCCTGACAAAGCAGGTAAATCCTTTAAGTGACCTTGCAAAACCAAAGAAGACACAGGGAATAAAGTTTCAATTTTTTGCCAAGAGTTTTCTCATCACCTTTATCCCAAGCTGCCTTAGGAAATAGCAGAAAAAAAATAAGCATTCCTACATCGTAAGAATCCTCAGTTTTGATAAACTTGCTGCACAATTCTCAGTGAGACATCTCAGAGGACATGTTATTATTAACCTAAAAGAGGAAGGCTTTCTTCAGTCATATTCTGCATGCTTATTCCATAAAGACATACTAGCACACATGAACACATACTAGTCTAGTTTCCCTGTGCTAATTATCTAGAGGTAAAAAATATACTAAACAGATATGAGTGCTCCCCAATTGCTTTTCAAAACATTAGATAATTAAATAATTTAAAAAATATGTAAAGCTTCTCTAGAATATACAGATTGATCATTAAAAAACCCCAGAAATCCCAGAAACAGACTTAAGTAATATATGACTTAAATCAAATTTTTAATGCATAGAGAAAATTAAGATATTAATACAACTCAATAGCCATCTCAAGCAAGTAAAAATCCAAGACAAATTACAGATGAGTCAATGATTAAAAAAGTACAAATAAGGCTGAGCTCTGGTGGCGTAGTGGTTGAGTGTGGGACTGCGGCTCACTGTACAAATGTACAAATAAAATCACAAAAGTAGTAGAAGAAAAACATTTACTTAAAAATATAGTCTTAAGTTTGATCTTAAAATCTGAGGCTATAAAAGGTTGATAAAAGGTTAAGATTTTTTTAAATGTTGGAAATATTTGGCACTGACATTTAAAATAAAGGGTAATTTACAAATATTTGCAGAACTCTTATAAGAAAAAGATTTATTACCTAATAGAACAGTAACCAAAGATTATGATCAGAGAGATAATTATATATGCCTATAAAATGTATGTAAATAATACTCCTCCCTTATAATAGAAGAAATAGAAATAAAACCGATAAATTAGAAATTTTCCTTCACAACTGCTTTACGGAGTTTGTAAACATATTATTTGTTGTGGGTGCAGAGAAACAGGCATTTCTATGTTTGCACAGCAATTTGATACCTATAGAAATATGAAATGCAATGTCATTTTAACATACAGTTTCTTTCTAAAATACAATTTATCACAAATATGAGTTGGAGCAATGTTCCACCACAATGCTAACTTTATATAGAAATAGAACAATAAAGGGCAAAAGACGTCGTTGACACTTAAGAAAGCTTATTCATATATCTGTGGACATAACCCAATCAATAATATCGTTGCTAGGTGCCATCTAGTCAGTTCTAACTTACAGCAATTATTTTTTAAAAAATCTATCCTTTTATTTTTAACAACTTTTTGTTAGGTGCCATCAAATCAGTTGCAACTCATAAAGACTTCATGCACAATTGCAGGAAACAGAAGAAAGAATGACGTGTATCAGAGTTGTTCCCTCTCACCATGTATGCAGGGCAAATAATCAGAGCGCTCGCTCTCTGTACACGAAGAAGAATGTGGCACCAGGTTGGAGGCCTGCGCTGCTGCCACCGTCAATCCAACATCTCTAGCGTCCGCCTTTTCAGCTGCTCCTCTACTTTGCCAAGCAGGGTGTCCTTTTCAAGGAGCTGGTCATTCCTGATAATGTGTCCAAAGTCAGTGCCAGCACCACAGTTTAAATACATGCATTTTTTTTTGCAGTCTCCCTTAGTCCATGTCCAAATCACACAAGCGTATGAGGCACCAGAAAACATCTTGGCTTGAGTCAGGTGAAACTTAGTCTTCTAAGTCACCTCCTTGATTTCTAACACAGTCAAGAGATCTTGTGCAGTCGATTTGCCCAATATGATGCATTGCATTCCTTGATTTCTTGAGTGCTGTCTCCAGGAACATCAATTGTGGATGCAAGGAAGATGAAACCTTTGTCAACTTCAAAATTTTCTCATGTTCATTATTGGTCCTGTTGTGAGGATTTTGGTTTGGTTTCCATTGAGTTGTATGCCATAATAAGGACTACAACCATTGATCTTCATCAGCAAGTGTTTCAAGTTCTTCTCCCTTACATAGAGCATGCAAGGCTGTGCCATTTGTAAATGGGTATTAATAAGACAGATAACAAGCCTTTCTCTAATCCTGATGCCATATTCTTTTTTTATATAATCTGATTTTCTGATTATTTGCTCGGCATACAGTTTAAATAAGTATGGTGAGAAGATACAATTTTGATACGCCTCTTTCCTGAGTTTAAATCTCCTGGACTCCCATGTTCTGTTTGCACAACAACCTCTTGATCCATATACAGGTTTTGCATGAGCACAATGAAATGTTCTGCAATTCTCATTTTTTTCTCAAGGCTATCGGTAGTTTGCTATGTTCCACAAAGTCAAATGTCTTTTCATAGTCAATAGAACACAGATAAATATCTTTCTAGTATTCTCTGCTTTCAGTCAAAATGATATTTCTTGGTCCACATGCTCTTCTGACTCCAGTCTAAACCTCTGGCTGTCAATGTACTGCTATAAATATTGTTGGATAATCTTCAGCAAAATTTTACTTGCATGTAATACTAACTATATTGCCCTATAACTTGAACATTCTGGGGACACCTTTCTTTAGAATGGGGACAAATATGGTTCTATCTCAATCAGTTGGCCAAGTAGCTGTTTTCCAAATTCATTAGTATAGTGAATGTTTCCAGTGCTTCACAGCTTGTTGAATACTTTAATTGGTATTGCATCAATTCCCGGAGCCTTGTTTTCAGGTAGTGTCCAAAGTGCTGTATGGAGCTCTTCTTCCAGTACCATTGACTCTTGCTCATATGCTACCCTTTGAAATGATCAAATATGGATTTTGTTATATTAGCTGTACTCTTTCCATCTAAATCGGGTGCTCCATGCATCATTCAATAATTTGCTCATAGAATCTCTCAATATTGCAACTCAAGGCTTGGTTCTTCTTGAGTTCTCCTAATTTAAGATATGCTCTTAGTGTGCTCTTCCTTTTTAATTTCTCAACTCTAAGTCTCTGTACATGTTATTATAATATTTCACTTGGTCTTCTTGAGCTATCCTTTGGGATTTTCTCTTTAGCTCTTTGAATTCATCATTTCTTCCATTTGCTTTAACTACTCTATGATGAAGAGCAAGTTTCAGAGAATCTTCTAACATCCATATTGATCTTTTCTTCACTCCTATCATTTTCAAGTACTTGTTGTTTTCTTCATGATTTCCTTGCAGTTCTCTGATAGCTTTTTAGATCTCTGTTATTGGTGCTTAACCAGCATTTCTGTTCAAGTGAGCTAGACCCAATGTTGATTCTTGCCTCGTATAGCCTTATTTTAATTTTCTTCAGCTTCAGCCTGAATTTGTGTTTGAACAAGTGATTGTCTGTTCCACAATCATTCCCTGGCCATTTGCTGCTATTGAGTTTCTCCACCATCTTTTCCCACAGATGAAGTCCATCTGAAGGGTTCAGTTTTCTTCTATTACCAAAATGCCTGTTCCCTAGCACCCCTTTTGTGATATTGTCTCACTGAGCACTCTTTTCCATTTTTAATAAGATTTTTTTGACCTCTAAATTAAGATTTATTGAAGTTTATCATTATATGATTTTTATTTAAAGGTAAAATGTTTATTGTGTAGTCCATCTAGAGAAGTCCTCCTTTTGCATTATTTAAAAAGGTATTTGTGATGCCTAAAAGACAAATTAAAAGCTTTATTGATTTTTATTGACATATAATTCAGGTACCATAAAATTCAGTTTTTTATATATATGAAGAAGAGTTCTGCAATTATCATTACAATCAATTTTATGAACATTTCCTTCATTCTTGTACCCATTATTATTATTAGCTCCCTGTCTCCCCATCCTCCCTACCATAACCCTAGAGAACTATTAATCTTGTCATTACTTCTATAGATTTACTTATTCTGGGTTTATATAAAGAAATCATACAAATAACAACAATAAAATTGATCACACACAAGCCTCTATCCATGGGAAAGCTGAAGAAATTAAAAATGTGGCAATAAGTCATAATATTAAAACATTTTAACCTAACTATACCCTAAAGCATAGTTTCCCAAAGTGGGCGCCACTAGCCCCTGGTGGTGTGCAGAATGATCTGAGTCATCATATGTCAGAAACAACTGGGTGTCAGTTAATTTGCTTTAAAAAAATCTGCAATAATTCACTTTCTAATACACTCTGAGGGCAAAGCTAATCACATCCCTGGTTAATGGTCCCAGGGAATTCAGTGGAGGCTACATCTGAACGGGAAAGCCCCTAAATGGATTTTGGGCTTTCATTGTTATCCATAGCCATCTGCCAAACCAAGTTCTAAGAACTGAGTGCTAGTAAAGTTCCCCTACTCTGATTTTGAAATTTATTATCCATAATTCTTGCGTTACATTAGACGGCATGTTCCTTTAGTGTGGACTTAGGAAATCATTGACTGAGCACTTAGGAGGTAGCAACCACTCAGCACTATTTTCAATCTTGACTGCTCGTTTTAAGACAAGTCTTTAAGATGCAGACACTATTCATTCAGATAGCCAAGCACCACGTGATTAACTCATCCCGCTTTGCTAGAGCACCCATATCTTCAGTGCTCATGCTATGAGGGTAAATACTGAGCAGGACACATCAGAGGACATAATTTGTCTTAAATTAAGGCTTACAAATAATTGCAAGCTCAAAATTTATTCATTCACATGTTTGTTCATAATATCTAGTATTTATATTTATATCTGGTCCATAATAGCAAGTAGTTTTTGTGTTGCTGTGTATGCAAGTTTTGTAATTAGTCTATGGGATGTCTGACTTATTTTATTTATTTTCTATACAGAAGACTTATTTCTAATGACTGAAATAGAAATGTAATGTGAATTCTCTATGAATGAAATTTTGTTTATCTTTGAGAAAAATAGTCACTCTCCTTAGAAGCTGATCCTCAAATGACTAGCTATCTGATATTTTCTTGTTTATTTATTTATTTATTTTTCTAACCCTCTCCTTAAACTATTTGATATTTTTAATGCAAAATAATATATCTTCAGGAAACATTCATCACCATATTGTTAAAGTTGCTGAAAATTGTCATTTTACTTGGCAATGCATATCAAGGTAATGTGCCAAACTTTGATGAATAGGACATTGGTTAGCAACAGAAGGGTATTTTTAAAATATTATAACTTTAAATAAAAATCATAAATATAGTCTTCAATAAAATTGAATTTAGATTAAAAACTGATTTATTTTTAAAATTTGAAAATAAGTAGTGTTCAGTGTGATGATAATGCAAAAAATGTGGGGTAACCCATCTTGGCAATTGAAGAAAAGCATGCACTTATAATACACCTCTGGGAACAATTCTAATTTAGCTGCCCTTACTTATGGGTCTCACAACTGTGTTTGAACTCTTATTCTTTATTGTGAATTGGATGAAGGTTTATGAAACATTATCAGTTTTACATTCAACAATTCATACACACTTAATTGATTACTACCTCCTCAATGCAACAGGATTTATCTCACTTCCTCCTTCTGCTTCTTTCTTTGAAAAAGATCATTTTATTAAGAACTCATACAGCTCTCATCACAATCCATACATTCACACATTTTGTCAAGCACATTTGTACATTTGTTGGCATATCATTATCAAAACATTTCTTTGTACTTGAGCCCCTGGTATTAGCTTCTCATTTTTCCCCTCCCTCCTGTACCTTTGATAATTTATAAGTTATTATTATTTTTTTCATGCCCTATACTTATCAATGTCTCCCTTCACCCACTTTTTTGCCTTTCATCCTCCTTGGAGGGATTATGATAAATAGGTCATTGTGATCATTCCCCCTATTTCCCACCTCCTTTCCCTTACCCTCCTGGTATGGCTACTCTAATTATTGGTCCTGAGGGGTTTTTCTGTCCTGAATTCCCTGTGTTTCAAGCTCTATATGCTCTATATGCTCTGCTCTAGCTAGATTGGCCCCAAGGTAGAATTGGGGCTATGAGAGTGGGTGAGTGGGAGAAGGAAGCAATAAAGAACTAGAGGAAAGTTGTGTTTTTATGTTTGAGTCCATTTGTTGCAGCTACTGCACTAGTTCAACTTGCTGAGTGTCTTGCTCTTATACTGCCCCTCTACTTTACCTCATGTGTTATCCTTTTCCAGAGACTGAGCGCTCCTGGCCTCATGTCCAAAATATGTGACACATAGTCTTACCATCCTTGCTTCTAAGGACAATTCTTGTTGTACTTCTTTCAAGACAGATTTGTCTATTCTTTTGAAAGTCTGTGGAACCGGTGTCAGACAGGGTTCTATAGAGAAACAAAACCCGAAGACTAATGATTTTATATGTATCATAAGAAATAAACAATTTATTAATCTACCAAGCAGTACAAATTGGTCAGTGCAACTGACTTGTGTAAAACATCTAATACACTGGCAGTCCTTCAAGTCTTGAGGGTTGCTGGGTATTCCTCTGTAAATAAATTCAGGCTATCCACTCACAGACAGTAAGCAACAAGGCATGTCACCAACTGTAAGCCAGATGACAGGGTTCAACAGACTCCAGTTCAAGTGATGTATACTCTACTAGCATGGTGATGCAGGTCTTGAAGGAGCCTTAAAATACAGCAACACAGTCAAAGGGTTAGGTGTCTCACAGGTAGTGTAGCTTACACACTGAGGCAGAAGACAAGCTCAGGCAGCTGTACACTGGTTCAATCATCAGAGAGCAAGAGACAAGAAAGGCAAGACTTACCAAGCCATTTATCTCTCTGTCTTGCAATTAATCCCACATGTGTTCATTGGCAGTGTTGGTGCAATAAACGTACTTATCACAATCCATCCTTTGTCAATTTGGCATCTGTACACAATTCTTTAACCATATATAATTTCCAGGCATTAATGAAAACACTTTTTCTTTCTTTTTTTTTGGGGGGGGGCATCACTATCCTGGTGGGAGTAGGAGGCCCAGCCTTGCTCCTGGAGAGTTGCTGCTGGATTTGAAACACCAACCCAGTAGGCTGCAGTCCTGCGCACAACCACTATGCCACCGGGGCTCAGCCCCACACTTTTTCTTAACATCAATACATCTGTCATAAATATAATTGAAAACACACTGAGTCCAATTGTATCGATACATTGTATATGAACAAGGGAAAGATATTCAATAAGCACATATAAAGAAAATAAACTGACAACCACAAATCTCGCTTTTGTAATTGAATATGTGGTAGTAATTGATAGGTAGAACTACCTTCTTCTACTACCCATTTTGTATTACCTTTGCCTTGGCAAGCACCTTAGTTGGATGTGGCTTTTTCCCTGGTGAGGTGACCCAGACTTCATTCCTGGGGGTCTCAGTCATTTGACATCCTTTCAGGAGTGGGTTGCTGTAACTCTCCATTTACTTTAATCATAGGTCATGGCAGTACTAAGGCTTAGCCGATGGGATCTCCTGGATTCCAGACATACTCTTTATCTCCATTATGGAACACCAGTCTAATTTCTCCTTGGTATTCATGGTCAACCACGTCACTCAGTACAGTGACATTATTCCTGACCTGTTGACCAAAAGGCATGAGAAGCCCAGGAGGCATTCTTAGTTGCCACTTCAGTGGAATCCAGTGCTCTGTTTCCAGGCAGGAGCATATCTTCCTTTGGTATTAGGACCTTCAGGCATGACACATATAGGCTTGCTGAGACAGGAAGCAAAAATGTTGCAAGTGGATCACTAGGAGTCCTAGTGAGTGATATCACAACCACGTCCTTGGTTCTTGGATCACTGGATTCTGGCTATTGGAGACCCAGCACCATATATTGGCTGCTGGTTTAGAGCATGTACAGCTTCCTATACAATGTTGTCCCAGCCCCACAAGTGGTTGCCACCTAGATGGTGCCATAATTGTGTCTTTCAGAGGTCCCTCCATTGTTCTATCAAGCCAGTTACTTCAGGATGATAAGGAACCTGATACCACCAGTGGATTCCATTGGCATGGGCCCATCGCCACATTGTATTTGCAATGAAATGAATTCCTTGATCTGAAGCAATGCTGTATTGGACGTTGTGCTAGTCTGGGTAGACTAGAGAAACAAATCCATAAGCACACATATATATATAGGGAGAGGTTTATATACAAGAGTAATGGAACACTAAGAAAGCAATCCAACCCACTAGAGAAACAAATACATAAACACACATATGTATATAAGGAGAGGTTTATATACAAGAGTAGTGGAACACTAAGAAAGCAATCCAACCCAATTCAGTTTGAGTCACAAATCTGATATTAGCCCATATGTCTGATACCAGTCTATAAAGTCTTCTTCAGATTCATGAGGCACATCCAATGACACCAGAATAATCACCAACCAGTGGGTGCAGAGTCTTGTGTATCCATGGTGGTAAAAGCATCGCAGTGCTGGCAGGGGCCTCTCTGTAGCTTCTCAAGCATCTCAGCACTAGCAGGAGTCTCTGTGGCTTTTCTGGCTTCAGAGATCTGAATCCATCAGAGTAATCCCATGTAGCTTCTCTTCTGAGATGTTTCACAGGGAATCAGCATGCTGCCATGTGTCTTGTCAGCTGCAATGTCTTCCAGGGACTCAGCCTTGTGTCTTGTAAGTAGAGCATCTCTAAGAGGGAAAAATACCATGAGATTTCCCAGAATTCTTAGGAGAAAGTCATGCCCACACAGGTCTCATTGGCTATCTCCAGATTGACTGGTTAGACTCTACCCCCTACACTCCCAAACCTGAAATTGACATGATTACATGACTGTCCCAGAAGTCATGCCAGTGGATGAGGTATTCTCTAAGTCCTTGAAGGGTAGTTTTGGCAGAAGCATTGCATTCAGGGAAGGCAAATCCATAGCCAGAGTAGGTGTGCATTTCAGTAGGAACAAAACATTGCCCCCTCCATGATGGAAGTTGTCCTATATAATCAATCTGGCACCAAGTTTCTGGTTGACTTCCCTGAGGAATGGTTCCATATCTTTGACTTAATGTTGGTTTCTGCTACTGGCAAATGGAGCACTCAGGAGTGGCAGTGGCCAAGTCAGCTTTGCTAAGTGGAAGTTCATGTTACTGCATCCATGTCTAACCTCCATTCCTGCCACCATGTCCACTTTGTTCATTTTCTCATTGGGCAATGACAGGAGTGGCACAGGAAAGAGGAGGACCAGTCTCCACCATGTGTGCCATCCACTTGATTATTAAAGTCCTCCTTTTCAGAGGTAACACTTTGGTGAGCATTCACATGAGACACAATTATCTTTACTTCCTTGGTCAATTCAGAGATGTCTACTCACATACCCTTCACCTCCTTGACACCAATTTTCCAATCATGTTCCTTCCAATTCCCTGACCATCCAGCCAACCCATTAGCCACAGCCCATGAAGCACTATGCTGCTTCATATCTGGCCATTTTTCTTTGCAGAAAAACTGAACAACCAGGTGCACTGCTTGAAGTTCTGCCCATTGGGAGAATTTCCCTTCACCATTGTTCTTTATGGAGATTCCAGAAAGGGGCTGTAGTGCTGCTGCTCTCCACTGTATCCACTGCTGTCCACTGTGGCACCTGCATATCGTGAGAGCCATCCGTAAACTAAGCATGACTTTTTTTCTTCTTCAGTTAAATTATCATAAGGAATTCCCCAGGAGACCATAGGTGCAGAGTGGGAGAAGGAAGGTACTGTGACAGGACTGGAGACTGTGGCCATTTGGGCCACTTCATCATGCAGTTTGCTTATACATTCAGGTCCTGCTTTGACCCAATCTCATATATAGCACTTCCATTTAACAATGGAGTATTGTTGCATAGGTTCAACTTTATGACTCTGTAGGTCAGACAATACCCAGTTCATGATGGGAAACTCAGGCTTCATGGTGGCCCAAGGTGAGGCATTTAGTTTACACCAACGTCTAGTAACAGGTCAACAGCTGTTTTTCAAAGAGGGAGTAGTTGTCTGCAGAGGATGGCAGGACTTTACTCCAAAACCCAATAATCTGTGATTCACCAATAGGGGTCTGCCAAAGATTCCACACTGTGTCTTTATTGACAACTGACACCTCTAGGACCAATTGGTCAGTTGAATCATATGGTTCCAGTGGCAGAGCAACTTGCACAGCAGCCTGGAGCTGCTGCAGAGTCTATTCTTGTTCTATGTCCCTCTCAAATTTGGAGACCTTTTGTGCCAATTGATAAATTGGCTGAAGGAGAACACCCAACTGAGAGACATGTTACCTCCAAAATCCAAAGAGGCCCACTAGGCATTGTGCCTCCTGTTTTGCTGTTGGGGGTGACAGATGCAATAGCTTACTCTTCACTTTAGTGGGAATGTCTCAGCATGCCCCATACCACTGAACCCCTAGAAATTTTATTGAGGTGGAGGGTGCCTGAATCATTGTTGGATTAATTTCCCAACTTCTTTAATGCAGTTATTGTAGCAGTGAATCTAGAGTCATTGATACATCCTACTTAGTGAGTCCACTCAGCATAATTTTATCATTACAATGGACTAGTGTGACATTTTGTGGAATAGACAGGTGATCGAGGTTTCTTTGGACTAAATTATGGCATAGGGCGGAAGAGTTGAAGTACCCTCAGGGGAGAGTTGTGAAATGTATTGTTGCCATTTCTAGCTGAAGGCAAACTGCTTCAGGTGCTCCTTTAAGACTAGTATGGAGAAGAAGGCCCGGGCCAGATCAACAGCTGCATATCAAGTACCATGAGAAGAATTAATTTTCTCAAGCAATGAAATCAAATCTGGAATGGCAGTTGCAATTAGAGTCACCACCTGGTTAAATTGATTATGACCCACTGGCATCTTTCAGGATCCATCTGTCAGAATCCATCTACAGGTCAAGTAGATGAGTTCAACAGGGATGTGGTAGGAATCACCAACCTGCACCTTTCAAGTCTTTGATGGTGCCACTGATTTCTCCGTCCATCCAGGAATGTGGCACTGCTTTTGGTTTACTGTTTTACTAGGCAGTGGAAGTTCTAAAGGTGTCTACTTGATCTTTGCTACCATAATAATCCTTATTCCACATTTCAGGGATCCAATATGGGGGTTACTAAGTATGTCTATTCCAATGGTGCATTCTGAAACGGAGGAAACAACAACAGGATGGGTTCAGGACCCTTCTGGACTCACAGTGAGGTGTATCTGAGCTAAAAGTCCATGGATAGCTTGACCTCCATAAACTCCCACTCTGGCGGGTTTTCAAAACATGTTGAGTCTCTTGAAATTAGTGTCAGTTCAGAGCCAGTGTCCAGTAATCCCTGAAAGGTGTGATTATTTCCTTTTTCCTTGATGAACAATCATTCATGTGAAAGGTCACAGGTCCCTTTGGGAAAGGCTCGAAGACAGACTAACAGTTTAAACCTTTGATAATGTAGCAGAGTTCTCCTTCAAAGGGACCTGTTCTGTCCCACATTCAAGGGGCTGTAGGTCTGTGAACTGGCTCAGGTCTGGGAACTAATTGAGTGATCATGAATGTCTATTCAGCTGTTCACCTGATCTAGCATTCTTCATCCTGTATAGATCATGCAAATATCTAGTAGGTTTCCCATGTATTTCACTCCTAGGGACACCGTGGCTAAGTAGTCACTGTCATAAGTCCACATGAGACCGATTGCTGTGATTATTATGGAAAACTCGCTGTCAATTATAATCACGTCCACCCTTTCTCTATTAATTCAGTGCTGATACATCCCCATATACTCGCACAAAGCCCAATTAGCTTAGGGCAGTTCCCACTAGTAATTGTGGTGCACATAAAATAGCAATTACAAACGTCTTCAGAGATGCTGGGGTTCATTTCCCAAAGTTGTTCCTTATGGTTGCAGTGAAAGGTATGTCCTCAGGACACCCCCTTTTGAGGTCTCTGGGAATATCCTGATAGATCCATTCAAACACACCAACTTCCCCAAACTTTTGGATGCCTTCTATGGTGTACCAAGGTAGGGCAGGCACCTCAAGTTGGTCTATTCAGCTATCTGGCAGCCCATGCTTCAATGAACCAACCAAATAAGGAGTTGGATCCTCTCTTAGCCTCTCTTGCTGAGATATTGAAAGACAAATCTGTGCTTAGGGGTCCCAAATCTCAACACTCAGACTGGTCTTGAACCAGTACCCCACATCCTTAGTAACCATCCCCAGGGATATTCCCCAGGCTTCTGCTTGAGCAGATTTTTGTGAGTACAGCCTGCTTCTTCTTGGGTAATCATGATAACCCTCCTTTAGGAGATTCCTCAACCTTTAATTATAGATCTAGAAGAAATAATGTGTGGGGAGGGTGTTTCTTGGGTGCTCTCAGCAATATCTTGTAAGACATTTCCTTCAGGCCAGTGGTCGGAAAACTGTGCCTCTTTTAGTGTGAACACGTGACTCTGAAGTAACAATGAAAATATTTGAAGGTTATTTGAGATCACGGTGATTTCATTTGTTTGGAAAAACATATTTAAGGCTCTAAAGTGATTTAAAATTTGTTAGGAGGAACAGGATGGGCTCTTTGATCTCAAGAATTTGCCTTCCCCTGCTTCAGGCAAGGCAACTGATGCAGCTCGCACATGGCAGCTCGGCTTGAACTGTTTGGTTAATACGCTCAGGTGTGGGGTTTCTTATAGTGGATTAACATCTTCAGATGGGAGGGGCGGATTTATTGACGGGGTGCTCAATTGTTTCCAGGGGCTCAGTAACTTTCTCCGCTGATCCCATATGTACCCATCCCATGTTTCAGGTCCCAACTTTTTGCTTTCAGTGCCCTCACTGTAGTATCAGACTGTGCTCTACAGCTACAATTCAATTGACATTGTAATTCAGCCACTTGCATGATGAGACTCTGGACCTGCTTCTCAGCAATGTCAGCTCTATTACTACAAGAGAGAAGGCTCTCCTTTGTTGCACAGGCAGAAGCACTTGAGATGTGCTTCTGCGGTTCTGAGTTCACTCCTCTCCCTAATCACAATTTCCATTGTAAGGAGGACCAGCCAACCAGCCTGCCTATACTTGTCACCCTGACAAAACTGCTGGAAAATATCAAGCATACAATCACTGAGAGCCTCTCCTTTAACCAGCACCTCATCTCTTGGTGGTGATACTGATACTGGCTTTGCTACTTCACACCATGGATTAGTAAGAGTGGAAGGCTTATCCATGTCTTCAGGTGTAGAAATAGAATTATCAGTGCTGTTGAGTCTAATCAAGCTAGAGAGCCAATTTAAGAAGCATGTAGCTATGATTTTACTTCTCTAGAACCACTCCTGGTACCAATTGTGTCAGACAGGGTTCTCTCGAGAAACAAGATCAAAACATTCGCGTTTAAGGGATCAGGCATCAAAGAACAAAAAAAATCATATAATTGTGTTCTCACTTCCCAGCATGACTGCTGAAGACAAATGGCACATAAGCAAATATGAAGAAAGCTTATGACGCCTGGCTATCCAAAGATATGGCATTTGGGGTCTTAAAAACTTGAAAGTAAACAAGCGGCCATCTAGCTCAGAAGTAACAAAGCCCACATGGAAGAAGCATCCCAGCCTGTGTGATCACAAGGTTTTGAAGGGATTAGTTATCAGGCCTCAAAGAACAAAAAATCATATTATTGTGAGTGAGGGGGAGTGCAGACTGAGGACTCAAAGCCCATCTGTAGGCAACTGGACATCCCCTTACAGAAGGGTCACAAGGAGGAAACGAGCCTGTCAGGGTATAGTAAAGCAATGATGAGACATGCAACTTTTCTCTAGTTCACTTTTGTGAGACTGCTAATACACTGGCAGTTCTTCAAGTCCTGAGGGCCTCCAGGTAGTCCTCTATAGAGCAATTCAGGCTATCTAGCCATAGACAGCAAACATCAAGGCAGATCATCAACAGTCAGTCAGATGACAGGGTCCAACAGTCTTCAGTTCAAGCGATGTATACTCAAGTAGCATAGCGAAGCAGGTCTTGAAGGAACTTCAAAATACAGTGAGACCGTCCACAGGTAGTGTGGCTTGCAATTTGAGGCAGAGAACAAGCTAAGGCAGCTGCACACTGGTCCAACCATCAAAGGGCAAGAGATAAGAAAGGCAAGATTCCCTGAGTCATTTATCTCTCTACCCTTCAATTAATCCCACGTGTTCATTGGCCATGTTGACACAATAAATCTACCTATCACAGGACCTTCAATATTCTTCCCCAGTACCATAATTCAAATGCATAATTCAAACACATTGATTCTTTCAGTCTCTCTTATTCAATGTTCAGCTTATTCAATGCCCAACTTATTCCAGTTCCCACAATTAATCAATGATAATGGTTTTATAGCAAATGGAAACTCTTTATATTTCTAAGCATACTATTCCTTTCACTTTTCATTATTTTTGGTATAGAACCTTCTTCTTTATCTCATTTACCCAATATTCTTGGCTCAAAAAAAAAAAACCAAACAAAAATATTGTACCTTGAATAAAATCAACTCTAGAGGAATAGTAGTTATACATTGGGATACTAGCTGCAAGGTCTACTGTTTGAAACTACTGGCTGCTATGCTGTGGAGGGAAACTGGGACTTTCTAATCCCATAAAAAGTTAGGGTCTCAGAACCCTGCAGGGGCAGTTCCACCCAGTCCTATAAGGTCTTTACCTGACAGAATTGACTCAATGGAAGTGACTATAACAGATCTTACATAAACTGAAAAATGAAAAATAAGAAGGCATCTTGTAGTTACAACAAATTGTTATACATTCATTAGATTGGTGTTTATTTGATCATTTATGTTTATCTGTAAAATACTGACAGAAACACTTAAAACACAAGAGAGAAAATTTTGTACATGATGTTCTGTGAATTTTCAGTAAGAAGGAGAAAATTACTGACAGTAACATTTCCCTGTGGTGTTCTGTAGGAACCCTGATAATGCAGTGGATTAAACACTGGGTTGCTAACCTCAGGTTATGGTTAAACCCACTGAACACTGTGAGACTAGATAAGGTAGTCTGTTTCTTTAAAGATTTGTAGTCTTGGCAACCATATCGAGCAGTTCTGCTCTGTTGTAGAAGGTTAGAATCTATTTAACAGCAAATGAGTTTGATGCATTATAATACTTTAAATAACAAGCAAAACAAATCCTTTTTCCCTCTGAAAATAAGTACACTTTTCAAAATGCTTACAAAATGAAACAAAAACTATGGCTGTAGACTTTTGAGTTCCTTAAACACTGGTTAAACTATTGACAAGGAACTTGATGGCACAGTGGTTACGTGTATCTTTGCTAAGTCAAAGATAGGACAGTCTCTTTCATAAGGATTGTAGGCTTGGAACCCCAATGGGCCAGTTCTATCCTGATGTATGGGGTCATGATGCATCAGATTCCACTGGATGAAGTTTTTTTTTTTGCTTTTTTTTAAATAGTGACATTTGCTTTTATTCCATCAAAAGTATTTCTCAAATCTGTCTACTTCCTGGCATTTCAAGGTCTCTACTCTGCTCCAGTCTTTATTGTCTCTCACCTGGCAATGCTTTAGTCTCTTAATTAGTCTCCCTGCTTCAGTGCTTGTCCATTACCATCTGTTGCCATACTGTTGCTAGAGTGGATTCAGATCACGTCTTTTTCCTGTTCAAAGTCTTTGATGGCTTCTTATTGGATGAAGGATAAAATGACATCTTTTTTTTACAAAGTCTAGAAGTCTTCTTTGTTCAGACTACTTATCCAAAACCTCTCACTTCCTCTTCTCAAACATGCCAAGTTCTTTCCTTAGAGTTTTTATATTTGCTTATCTTTCTTTCTGTCTGTCATCTTTCCCCAGATTACTCCAGAACGTTTTCTTTTATTATTTAAGACTCTGTCCATGGATTGCCACTTTAGAAAAAAAAAATCTATTTGTCTCTGCAGACACTCCTACAGCACAGCAGGCAATTTCTATCCCTAGCTACCTGATTGCTTCACCTGCTGCTTTCTCCCAGTATTTATCAGTAACAGCAACAATACTATTCATGTTTTATATTTATTTACTTCTGTTCTTCTGCACTGCAGTGATACTCCATGACTACCTCATTGGTACCTGTTCTCCCAGAGTTAAGCCTGTCTAGGACTGATAGGCTCTAGCACAGGATGCTGCTGTTAGCTGCTACGGCGCCAGCACCTGACTCATGTCAACTCCCTGCACGAGGGAGCAGAATACGGCCCCCCCTGTTGGATCGTCTCCCTGACAGATCGATTGCGGGTCAGTTATTGTAATCCACTATCGTGGTTTTTATGGAGTGCTTCATAGATACAATTTGCCAGACCTTTTTCCCTATTCTATCTCAGTCTTAAAAAATTGACTGAAACATTTGCGGCATCATAGCAATATGCAAAATTCCACCAAGAGAAAAGAGGTGTGTTGGTTGGGAATTAAACTCTGCTCTCCTCTGTGGAAGGCACTAATTATACTGGCCTTCCACTGGCCTCTCTGGTGCAGGGCAGGTGCTCATATTTTTCGTGTGAAAGCCTTAATGGATCACAGTCAAGAAAGATGTGGTTTTCACACCTGGTAGATTTTGCTCATTCACTGTTTTCATATGACTGTTGACTAATGCTCCCATCCAGTACCACATCCATTTTTCTAGCCCAAAGCGCTGGTGTTTGCGCTCTATTTCTGGTGAATTGCACCCATAGTGCAGGGTTTGTATTCATCAGTCCTTCTATTTTCTGTTGCTTTTTCTGAAATACATTTCATGTGCTCTAGGATCAAAAGTCTCTCCTTTTCTATATCCATTTTCAAATTCCCTGTTCCATATGTAGAAAGCATTTAATAAAATTTAAAATATTACTACACACAGGCATCAAATTTTACCTATATTTCACTAAATATGATTCAAAAGATCATAGAGTTTAACCTCAGTCTCGATTGTATTTTCTTTGGAGATTGAAGATTCTCTTGATGCTTGAAGTACAAAATATTTTTTCTAAACAGCATGAAAATAATTTATGTTCACAGCAGCACACAAGTAATATATGTGCACTTTTGTTTTACTTTGAAAACATGCATCTTTCAAGAATTTGATTTATAATTATTTCTTGAGCCTTAGAATAATATTTTAGAATGTACATAATTCAGATGCCCACATTTAGTTATTAATTTAGAGGAGTGCTTTTCTTTCTTAGATTTGAATAAATATAACTGTTTCTTCATCATCTGAGTTTAGATTATTCTGGTGCCTCTAGAAATGGAGGTTTTCCATTTAATATAAAAGATAAATGTCTTATATTTCTCAAGCAATATATGGCTTCCTAAGTGAATTAATATATGCTGGTTCATTGAGATGACTACAGGAACATAGATTGCTCCTTACTATCAATTACACAGCTATCTTATTTAAATCACTCAATTAATGATAACACCCAAATTTGTCCACTTCAGGACTAAAACTCCTTATGCCCCAATTTCATTGAATGCTTTACTTTTTCAGTTGTTATTTTCAATTTCATGAAACAGAAATAATTTAACACACCAGTACCTTTTGACAATATCTCTTATTTTACTAAAAATATTGACAGTTCACAGCTGACGACCTCAAAAATAAAATAGCATCACCTGAAAAAAGAAGGTGCTGTCTAACTGATTGAGTTTAAATTGATTAACCACAAGTGAATGAGAAAAAGAACAGGAAACCATTCGGTCATCAGCACCAGACAATTTATACTCTTCAAAACAACTTAATTATGATTTCATTTGGTTTGACTGAAGTCCAAGAATCCACAATCATATAATCTGCTACAGTTTTGCTCTTCATTGTTCGGTTTGTCTTTCAGCCTTTTAAAAACAGCTGAAATAATCGTTTCCAAACACCAGGAAATGGTTCCAACTGCAAGGTTTCAAGAAAGGTCCTTCTCTTCAAGGGTTATGCGCCAAGTGAATGGAAGTGTTTTTTTTTCCCTTTTGATCGTACAAGATAGAGTTTACAGAGTCTGAGTTCTCTGTGCTTTGTACCGGGTGTTACTGTAAGCCTAAGCATTCAAATACAGACACTCACCTGTACCTTTGTATAGTAGTAACGAGGCAGAACATAGCCAATGGGAATCCCACTAGAAATTTATAACGAGTGTGCTCGAACCAAGCAAACTACTGCCATCAAGTCACTGCTAATTCTATAGGACAGGACAGGGCTGCCCCAGTGACTTTCCGATACCCTTCACTGGAGGAGAAATCCCTGTCTTTCTTCCCTTCCTCCTGTGGTTTTAAACTGCGGATGCAATTAGCAGACAGTTAGCACTGCACCGCCAAGCCAAGGCGGTATATTTTTCACTGACAATTCTTCATCTGTGACTTACTAGGAGATTTTATTTTTAACTGCCATTGATGATATAATTTAATCTGACCCTGCTTGCATTTGAAGGATTAATACTGAAAACTAAATAAAATAAGACTCTTTCAGTTTCAGATTTCATCATTTTTTTTCTCACGCAGGGGGAAAGAAGGCTCACTGGCACTGAGTTGACTCCAACTCAGGGACCCTGAGACAGGAAAAGTAAACAAATGATCAAGCAACAGAATCCAAAGTGGTATATGCACATTGTTCATCAGGGCATCCAAAAGTTTCCCAACTTGAACTACAGCCATCCTAGATCTGCTTGTCAACATACCCCAAAATGAATTCTGGTCTTTAGAATGTGTTTCAGGTGAAAATGGCTGCTTGAAATGTAAAGTACTGACTTTTCATTTCCGATTTTGAATATAAGGCACCACCAAAGTGTGCATTCATTCAATCTTTTGTAAGCTAGACGTTCCTTTAATCAAGAAGGTTTCTTTGATAACATAGGCCATTAGCCTGTATTTCTTAACATGTGCTTAATTCTCATGTCTGTTTAGACAAACAGTATCATGGATCATGTTCTTTTTCTTTTTGAATTCCCACATCATCCCAAAATACCTTCTGAAGTAATTGACAGTATAGCACCTGTATAAGCAAATAGACCTGCCTGTATGCTCTCAGCAAAACCCAGAGGCAGCCTCACCCATTAGAATTCATTTTATCGAAGAGAGATGCATTAGCTAAGACATCAACTTGTTTGTAACTCTTTTGAAAAGGAGTTGCAGAATCTTTATCCTTCACCTTGACCATCTTTGCAGAGAATGCCCTTGGTTTTCTAAATACCCTCGGCAAAAAACTGGGCTTGTTAAATTTCCATGAGATTAGATGTCCTTTCTCATCAGACTTAGCAGCCTGTGTCTGAACTTAGTTAACACAGGAGAGTCTCCTCGAATTGAATATGCTCATTACATATAAATTAGAGTTAAAACAGTGGCTTCCCACCCCAAGGAATGTAAGTGCTAATGAACAGAAAAGGGGTTGCCAATGAAAAATAACTCAGGCGAGTTAGATCATGGCACCACTGTTTGCAGCACTTGGGAAAAGGTTCTAATATTAATGCCTCTTGTCAGAAAGCCCTTACAACCTCTATTAAATCATCTTCTCCATCGTTGGTGCTGTAGTTATAAATAGGCTCACAATGAATTCTGAATTCTCTACATGTAAATCATGCCACATACCATTATCTGATATCCTTGAATTAGGTATGCGTGGCCTTGGGGGCAGTAAAGGATAGGTTGATGCAGTCAGCGGCCTCCTTTAGTAATAACTGCCGTACTTTAAAGACTAACAGTCAGACAATAAATAACATTTTCGGATCTGCATCTAGACTTGAAGTAGGAGGGAAATGAATAATGATTTCCTTGCTGTTAGATTGGGCTTAAGCAAAAGGTCAAACCTCTCTGCACAAGAAACAACAGCCATGTAACCCAGTTAATCATAAACAGAAGTGTATATGCATGCAAATCGATAAGCAGACAATTAATGCACACATGGTAAAGTGCTCTGCGGTTAACTGAAAAATTGCTGGCTTGAACCCACCCAGAGACTCCTAAAGAGACCCCGTTAACGGCTCATGGAAAGGGTAAAGATTGCAGCTGAGTGAACCTGAGGCAGTTCTCTGCCACCCTGAGTGGCTGTGAGTTAGAATTCGACTCAGTGGCCCCTTAGCAAGAAGGACTTGCTTTTAGTGTCTAAGTCTGTGCCAGTTCGTTATCACAAACCAATTTTCTTTGATGTCTATCACTCACACATACCCTCTTTCCAGAAAGGCAAGAGGGTAACAGATTAAATTCAGTTTAGAACAAGGATTTAGAAGTAATTGGTATTATATTTTAGCCTTGTATTTAGACAAACCAAACACAATTTTCAAGGTAGGCATGGTCTCTGTGTGTAGAATACATTGGGCTAGTATTGCTTTTGTTATAAGTCCCATAAAATATCTAAGTCTATTTGCATAACTACTGAGTCTATAAACATTTCTTAGATCAACTGAGTTTAGAAGAGAGGTGATATGCAAGAAGAGGCAATGTTCTTAAATTTTAAAAAGTGGGTTAAGAAGAGAAGCGAGAAATTGGTTCTGTGTAAAACCTGCTGTGAGATTTTAATTTCCTTCCTCCCTATAGCTCTGGAAATATCACCTTCATCAAAAGATTGAAGCCATGGTAATGTTTCTTTTATGAGAAGAAAGATCTGGGCTGTAGTTTATGTGGAAACAAGCCTTTTTTTTTTTTTTGGTCCATTTGTGTGCATGCCCAAATTGGGCTTTAATTAGCTGTGGCAAAGGGTCTCAGTTACTAATATGCATTCTGCTTTAACTGTAATAAATAACTGCAGCATCTTAACTGTTCCCAAGCTCTTCTATTGTTTTGTTCCTATGTGAACAATGCAAGATAGTCTCGACTGACTGGCACCTTCCCTTTGGGGAGGAATTTTTCAGTGGTGATAAAAATATTGTTGTTTTTGCTCGCAAGTAATTCACCAGTGGCTCATTCCCATCAGCTTTCATTTCGCAGCAATTGTAAAACAAACCACTCGTAGCACATGCTGCTAATGCCTGGTCCCTTGAGTGCAACTGATGTTCCATCATATGGGTCATGTGCAAGTTAAAGGGGGCATTAAAAAGGTAGAAATTAATAGTGCTACCACTGATTTAAGCTAAATGGTATACAAGGGGTGAGGCCATTTCTTTAAGCCATCTTGTTGGGCTCTTTGACACTCTGATTAGAATGCAAAAAAAAAAAAATCCAGAGCATACTAAGGTGATGAATACTTTAGAGACAGAGCTAGCTAGTCATATGCTGAAGCTTTATTTATACTGTATTCCCTTCATGTCATTTTGGACCTTCCTGTCACATTTGTTATGGCAGTAGAACTAGCAGCATAATCAATGGATTTTGAGTTCTTGTAGAACAGTGCTTCTCAAGTTTCCTAATAATGCAACCCTTTAACAGGGTTTCTCATTTGTGGTGACCCTCCAACCATAAAATGGTTTTCATTGCTACTTCATAACTGTAATTTTACTACTGTTATGAATTGGGTGGCCCCTATGAAAGGATCATTCGACCCTTTTGGGGTAGGGACACACAGGTTGAGGATCACTGATGGGGAACTTTGTGTAAATAATTATCTTAGTGTGAAAATATTTATGTAGACACATACCCTACTCTAGTATATACACATATATACCTATATAAATCACATAATTGGAGGTGGAAGTGAAATTTATTTTGGCGGGGTCATTTTATTGTATTCTATTGACAATAATTTGTAGAGCTCATCATAACACCATTCTTTTTTCAAAACATTCCTAATACATTCTTAGAGTGTCACTTTTACGCTGACAATATTTCCTGAAGATTGATAGATGACACACTGTTTATCTTCCAGATAAAGATGCTATCCTCCTCAATAGGTTTTCTGAGTGCACCAAAGCACGTTTTCACAGCTTGTCAGTAGCAAGTTCTAGAATAGAATCTGTTCATGCTTACACAGGATTGCTATTATGCTAGAATTTGGACCAGTAGTGACACTAGAAGGGAACAGGGGGTGTGGATGCTATGGGGGGCACTGTCCAAGAGAGTGACATGAACATGTCGATAAAATGTGCATGCAGCATTTCAATAGAAATTTGTTATTTTGGGGCTGAGCGCCGGTGGCATAGTGGTTGTGCACAATGGGACTGCAGCCCATTGGGACGGCGGTTCAATTCCAGCAGTGGGGCTGGGTCTCCTACTCCCACCACCGGAGAGCAGTGATGCCCAAAAATAAATAAATAAATAAATAAATAAATAAATAAATAAAAAGAAATTTGTTATTTTCTTTACAGAAATATATCACTAATAGTGGAGACATTTTTAGAAACGTCTACATGTATCAATATACCCATCAGTCTAAAACTCTATGTCAATTTACATTTTAAAATCTCTGATGTGCTCCAAGGAAACTTGGTAGAGTGGAGGCGTAAGCATTGGGCTACTCAACCCTGCTGGGTGGTTCACAGGAGAGAGAAGAGGCTCTCAGAATGAAGACGTACAGCCTCAGGAACCCTAAGAAGCAGTTCTAGTTGGTCATACAGATTCACTCTTGAGTCAGAATCTATTTGAAGGCAGTGGGCCTTATTAGAAAGTACAATGACATTTCAAATTAAGTGGTTTTACCTGCAAACCTTGTAAGCATGGTTTTTTTTTGTTGTTGCTGTGTTTTCATCATCATTTAATCATTATTCATTGATTTTGTCACTTTTTTGTGTTTTAGTTATTCAATTTTCATAATTAGTAGTTGTGAGATGCCACTTATTGGGATTTCATCACTAGTGCCTTTCCTGAACTGCAACCCTAAATTATACATGCAGCAGTATCTCCTTTTCTTCAAAAAAAACCATTTTATTGGGAGCTCCTACAACTCATCACAATCCATACATGCATCTATTGTCTGTTGCCATCATCATTCTCAAAGCATTTTCTTTTGACTCAAGCCTTTAGTATCAACTCCTTAGCTCTCCTTCCCAATCCACCCTTCCTTCCTCAGGAGCCCTTGATAATGTATAGATTATTGCTATTTTTTCCTGTTTTACTTTGTGTGATGTATCCCTTCACCCACTTTTCTGTTTCCCATCCTGCAGGAAGAGTGTTTTATGTAGATCATTGTAATTGGTTCCCCCATTCTTCCCTACAGTCCCTTACCTTCTTGATATCGCTACTCTCATTATTTTTCTCGAAGGGTTTATGTGTCCTGGATTCCCTGTGTTTCTAGTGCTTATCCATACCCATGTACACCCTCTGTTCTAGCCAAATTTGTAAGGTAAAATTTGGATCATGATAGTGGAGGACAGCGGGGAGGAAGCATTAAAGAATGAGAGCAAAGTTGTATTTCCATTGGTGCTATACTGAACCCTGATTGGCTCTTCACCTCCTCATGACCCTCTGTAAGGGGATGTTCAGTTGCCTGCAGATGAACTTTGGGTCTTCAGTCCAAGCTTCCCCTTGTTCACAAATCTATGTTTATTTCTTCTTTGATGCCTGATATCTGATTGAAACCTTGTCATCACACAGGCTAGTGTGCTTCTTCCATGTGGATTTTATGGCTTCTGAGCTACATGACAACTTGTAGCCCAGATTAAAGCCCAGATACTACATCTTTTGATAACTGGGCACCATCACCTTTCTTTGCCACATTTGTTTATGCACCTGCTTTGTCTTCAGTAATCATCTTGAGAAGGTGAGCATCATGAAATGCCAGTTTAATATGGCAAAGTGCTTTTGCGTTGAGGGAGTACTTGAGTTGAGGCCCAATGTCCATCCTGCTACTTTAGTACTAAACCTATAAATATATGCACATAGATCTATTTCCCCATTGTCATATATAAATATATTTACATATACACATGCCCATATTTAGAATTCTATAAATGCCCTTTGCTTCCTAGTTCTTTCCTCTATTTCCTTTTACTTTCCTCTTGTCCTATGATCATGTTTAGCCATCTTTTGGGTTTCAATAAGTCCTCCATGTTACACTGCCATTTATTTAGCCCTACCATGCCTCCTACACTCTCCTCGCCATCATTTTTCAATCACTTATTGTTCCCTTGTGCCTGGGTTTGTTAACACCTGCTTCCTTTTCCCCACCTCCCCCTCTCCCATGTCTCCCTGGAACCATCAGTCCACTTGTTTTCTCCTCCAGCTTGTTTATACCTAGATATGCCTGCAGAGATAGTAATATGCACAGAAAACAAGAAAGAGCAAAAAAAAATAAAAGCGAGAACAGCAAGAACTAACAACAACAGAAAGAAAAGCCTGTAAATAGTTCAAGATTGTTTTTTTGGCCTATAAGACTATTGTATGGTAGAGTCTGATGGTGCCAACTCCTGGCCCTGAAGTCTCTTTTTGATATTTTCTATTCAAAGTGTTAGGTTCCTCATATATGTAGATTTTATCAAATATTAAGCAATGCAGAAAGTAGCAAAATTAAAGCAAGGGAAAACACTTAGCATTGTATTTTAGGTGATCACATTAAAATATTTTAGTCATTGTATCTTTTTTTACCCTTAAGTATGCCCATGTCTTATTTTATAACATAAACTCTCCTTAGAGAGAAGATGGTGCCACTTTGTGTCATGTACGTTGAATCGGGAGAGACCAGTCCCTGAAAAGGGGCATCATGCTTAGCCAAACAGAGTCAATGAAAAAAGAAAAAAATGAAGATTCTCAAAGAAATGGAGACATAATGTCTGAAACACAGAGTTAAAACATTGGGCAATATTTAGATCCATGTGTTGAAATAGATTCCTCAACACCTAGGAACAATAGTTTTAAAATAGTTTGAGCATGGCAGTCATCTTACAAAAATGCAAATAACCCGATAAAATGCTATTTTGCATTGTTTAAGGGGAAAGAATTCTACAAAATTAGGAGAGAGAAGGAATGGGAACGAATTTCTTTAATGAGAGTCTAATTTTGTGGCTGCTGAAATTTTGCTGTCATGTCACACTCAGACTTGAGTACATGACTTTTCATTTCCCAGATTATCTTATGGACTCATTTCAAAACTTTTCATTGTAAATTGGGTGGAATTTTAGAAAGCAAAACAGTTTTCATTCCGTAACTTAGGTGCATTTTGGTTCATGTCAGCAAGTGTAATCCCCACAATATATACATCTCCTTCTAGGACTAGGGAAATCTCAAAGAATATGCTAGAAGGAAGCCAGCACTACAAAAGATCCTTGCCAACCCAGTATAGGCAGAAGTAGAACACTCACCAAGCACATACATGAGATTGCCAGAAAGAACAACTCCACCCAGAGAGCATCAGAGAGAAAACAGGCTCCAAGAAAACAGTGGACCAACAATGGAAAGAAGGCAAGAATGAACTGCAAGCACACATATAAAACAATCCATGAAAAAGAAATGCAGGTAGGAAAAGACGCAACACATGAGGGATAAAATGGCATCATGCAGTCCACAAATGTCTGTAATAATCCTGAATATCAAAGGAATGAAATCAGATGTTGAGAGAGAGACTAACAGATTTGCTTAAAAACACAACCCTAAATCTGCTGCCTACAGGAGACACATCTCAAGATTACAGACAAAAGTAGGCTGAGAATCAAGGGCTGGAGAAAAACATACTAAGAAAATAGCAGTTTGAAAAAAGTATAAATTGCAATCCTAATTTCAGATGAAATTGATCTCAAAGTGAAAACCATGCAAAGAGGTAAGGAGGGACACTATAGGCACCCAAGACAACCATAAATCAAGAACCACTAATATTCTAAACATTTACTTGACAAAACAGCATTCAGAGGAATATGTCAAATGTTTCAAGAGATAAAAAAAATGAATCATAGCTTCAACAATTATTGTAGGTGACTTCGATACTCCAATCTCTGAGAAAGATAGATCGCTGGAAAAGAAACTCACCAAAGAGGCTAAAGAGCTAAACAATACAATTAGATGATTTGACATGATAGAGATCTACAGATCTCTCCAGCCAAATAAAAAAAAAATCACATTCTTTTCAAGCCCACACAGCACATATTTGAAGATACATCACATACTCAGGCATGAATCAAATCTGCATACAATTTAGCACATTGGTATCATATAGACTTCTCTCTCTGATAACTACAACCTAAGGCTGGAAATCAACAAAAGGAAGATGAAGAAGGCAATGGCAAACAATTGGACAACGAATAACCCTCTATTGCAAAAGGAATGTGTACTGGCCCAGATCAGAGATAAAATTAGGAAATTACTAGAAACCAGTGAGAATGAGAACATGCCATACCAAAACTTATCGGTCAAAGCAAAGTCAATCATCAGAGAAAGTTTCATAGCAATACATGGCACACATTAAAAAGGAAAAAAGACTTATGATTGACATGCTGGCACAAAATTTACAGCAAATAGAGCAGAGTCAACAAGACAATCTGACTAATAGATAAAGAAAGGAAATAATAAAAAGTAGGACTGAGATACAGGAAAGGGAAAATAAGAAAACTATAGGAAAAATTAATATTGCTAAAAGTTGGTTCTTTGAAAGGATAAACAGAATCAACAGACCTTTGGCAAACTTAACTAAAGAAAGGAAGGAACAAATTTCAATAGGGAGGATAAAGAATGAAAGAGGGACATTACAATGGACCGTAGTGAAATCAAACGGATAACTGCACAGTACTACAAAGGGCTATACTCCAAAGAATTGAAAAACTTTGAAGACATGAACAAATTCTTGGAAAAGCAATCCCTCCCTAGACTATTCCTGATGGACATCAAGAATCTCAACAGATCCATATCAATAGACAAAATAGACAAGGTTATCAATGGATTACCAACAAAAAATTTCTCCTGGACCAGATGACTTTACAGGAGAATTATATCAAGCATTCAAGGAAGAACTGACACCAATTCTATACAAACTCTTCTAGAACATAGTGAATAATGGCAAACTCCCAAATTTTTTCTATGAAGCTAATATGACTCTGATACCTAAACTAGGCAAGGATCCCACAAGAATCAAGAACTACAGACCAATTTCCCTGATGAACATGGGTGAAAAAATCCTGAACAAAATACTGGCCAACAGAATCCAAAATCATATAAAACAAATAATTCATCATGACCAAGTAACATTCATACTAGGGATGCAGGGATGGTTCAACATGACAACTCATTAGCATTATTGGCTACATTGAAAAGAAAAATAATAGAAACACTTGATAATATTGATAAATGTGGAAAAAGCATCTGACAGAAACCAACACCAAGTCCTGTTTAAGACCCTCAAAAAGATAGGAATGGAAGGAAAGTTCCTCAATATAATACAATAATATATATGAAAAACCAACAGCCAATATGGTAGTCAATGGAGAAAAGATGAGATCTATTCTTCTGTAAACGGAAACTAGACAAGGATGTCCTTTGTCCCCACTCTTATTTAACATTGTATTGGAGGTCCTAGCTAACAGGATAATGCAATGAAAAGACATCAAAAGTATTTGTCTGGGGAAGGAAGAAGTGAAACT